>JAQQSV010015793.1:0-11989 GCA_028646515.1 Pseudochirops corinnae | reverse complement strand
AAGAAGAAGAGGAAGAAGAAGAAGAAGAAGAAGAGGAAGAGGAAGAAGAAGAAGAAGAAGAAGAAGAAGAAGAAGAAGAAGAAGAAGAAGAAGAAGAGGAGGAGGAAGAAGAGGAGGAGGAGGAGGAGGAGGAGGAGAAGAAGAAGAAGAAGAAGAAGAAAAAGAAGAAGAAGAAGAAGAAGAAGAAGAAAGAAGAAGAAGAAAGAAGAAGAGTTTTCCTGATCCTTCTTCTATGTTTTGCTTGGGATGGATGTCCATGACAGTTAACTTTCCAAAGCAACAGTTAAGTTCTTATAGATTTCTCATAGAATAATGGTTAATCCTACTGTCCAATATTCCTTTGCTTCCTAAAGATATGGTAGCAATATCTATAGTCTTTCTGAAGAGGCTGTGGAAATTAGTGTTTCACTTCCAGGCCCATCTCCTTCATGATGAGCTCTTTCCTGAAACTTGCCCACCATCATTACAGGTGAAAGCAATCTCTCCATCCTCAAATTTCTTGCAACACTCTCTGTAAACCTTACCTTTGTCCTTATCACACATCCCCTGCTATCATAGTTTTTATCTCTACCACCTAGCACAGTATCTTCTAGATAGAAGATACTTTTAATAAATGCTTATCGAATGTATTTGCTGTTGTATGCCTGAGAGTTTCATCATTTGGCATTCCTTTAAGTATTTCCATGAAAATGTATCATATAAACATATTACAAATATGTTGTCTGAGGTGGGTAATTGATGAATTAGCACAGATTGATTTATCAGATTAGCTAGGCCCACCATGTTGTCCCAATTTCATGGAATGAGTCACAGTAAAATTTTGTGTTTTAGGGAGAATGATTAGAAACAGAAGAATATCTTTATATAGTTCTTCAGAGTTGCAAAGTACTTCATATATATTATCTCTTTTCATCTTTACAGTATCCTTGTTGACAAGGCCAGGACCAATATCATCACTCCTATTTAACAGATACAGAAAGTGAAACAGAGAAATGAAAAAAAAAACCCAAAAAAAACCCCAAGCCTACAGTGCCACAGCTAGTAAAAACCTCAAATTAGGAATTAGGCCTCAAACCCTGGTCTTCTAATTCTTAGTGCAGAGCTCTGTCTACCATATGAGATTACCTTCTTGAAGACATATGTGGATCTCAACAAAGTGAGTCTCAAAGGGCCTTACAACAAGGAAAACCAAAGCACTGACACTATTCAATTGGGAGAGATACAAAAAAAAAAATAGGAACAGGAGACCAGACCAAGGGACTTCAATGTGTCCCCCACCAAAACTTTACCCATTTCTCAGTTTTGTCTCTGTGAGCCTACATATATCATACTGAGTGTAGCTCGGTGTCCTAATCTTAAATGTACTTCCTTTTAGGTAAGAACTGTGTTTTGATTCCTGGAGAAGTGAGTTCAAAGTATGTCATAATAATCATCTGTATAATCCTAGTAAATCCCAGTAGGGGATAGAAAAAAGGCAAATCCACTTTTTCTTGCTATCTAGACAAAGAACATCTAGTCCAAGTGAAGTGGTTTATTCAGAGTAAGAGAGTGCTGGGAATAGAATTGAGGTTTCCCTACTGTTAGTACAGAATTAAATCAGCTTTTGAACTTGACACATGACTGATCCATTGTGGACTTTTTGATCCCCTCTAAATCCCTAATGTGTTTCTCAGAATTTGGGGGGGCTTTGTTTTATTTTCTTAAGCCAGTAGAAGAGCTCCTTATGTTTCAATGTACTTTATTTTTACTAACATTTTAAAATAAGAATTTGTTCTCAGGCCATGACTACATGAAAGAAGTTCAGTGTGATGCTTGAAAAAGGCTGCCTGTCTTTGGTCCTATGTTCCACGAGGGATGAGTAGCATCTAATAATATTCTGCTGCTTCTCAGTCTGAGGGTGGTCAGGTCACTATATCTGGACTAGACAGACAGGTGCTAGACATAGAGTCAGAGAAATACCACTCATGTGGGAATACTCCCAAAGGTCAACCAAGAAGTCCTGATATTGTCATGGTAAAGGTATAGAAGGGAAGCAGGGAAGTGAGAGTGTACGAGATAATAACTTCACCTACTTCATGGTTGTGGCCTGAGTCTGACCCAAGAGTGAGCAATTTATTTACTTTAGTTTTTTCACAGATTAAATATACTTATAGTCCAAAGTAAATTCCATAAACATAAGGATAGAAATTAGAATTAAAACAGAGGTCAATGAGTCAGTGGATCACACTGGATGGTGTTATATAATCTTGATCTAAGCCATCAAAGAGACTTCCAAAAAGTAAATGAGTAATTAAAGAGTGTATATGAGAATTTGTGAAAGTCTGTCAGATTCCAATATGATTTGCAGTAGTGATTATCATAGAATCATAAATTTAGAGCTGGAAAGGATTCTCTAAGACAGTTAATCAAATCTACTCATTTTACAGATAGGGAAACTGAGGCTTAGAGAGCTTAAGTGCCTAGTACAAAGTCAAATAGGGAGAAAGTGAAAAGGGAAGGAAATAGGACACTGAATGACCAGTATCTTGGAGTCTAAAGTCAGCGCTTTTTCTATCATGCCAAGTTCTGTCCTCTGGTCCATTTCCTTGTGTAAGAGAATATGTAGTAACTAAATAAAAACATGAAGAAGCTCAAAAGAAACACAAGATGTGCAAATTTAGAGAACACACTCTAAATGTTCACATGTATTATTTGTGCCTGACCTGTGATAGAGCATTCCAAGCTCATATTGGTCTGATCAACTACAGCAGGACATACTATAACTTAACTCTAACATAATGATGTCATTTTGGTTCTCTTTGAGAATGAAGGAAATCAAGAGAACATGAGATGGTCTTAACTCTCATACCTGAAGAACAATATCCTCAATACACAAGATTAATTAGGCTAAAGAAATGTTTTTAAACTTCTGGGTTTTTTATTGATATATCCTGTTTTAACACTGAAGACGTATCTCAATGGACACTCAAACCTACTCCCAAATACAACCCTAAAAAATCATTAAACAAAACTGACTGATAGCAATTGAGAATTGTGCCACATGCCATTTTGTGCTTTTGTAGTTTATAGCTTGTGTGCAGAAAGGAAGAATGTGCCCTTTAGGCTTAATAAGTTGGGACCAACATAGTTCATAGTATCTGACCTAAGAAGTTTTTGATCATCAGTGTTACCTGCATCTACGTTGTTGTAAGATCATAGGATCATGGATTTAAAGCTACAAGGTGCCTTAGGGATTATCTAGTCTAATTCTTAATTTTACAGATTAGAAAACTGAGGCCCACAGAAGCTAAGTGATTTGTCCAAGAGAACACAAATAGGTAATAGCAGATTTGAACCCGATTCCCAAAGTCAAATCCATTTCTTTTTCCTCCCCACCATATTGCCTTTGCATCATCTTGTTCATTGTGTGGTCATTGTGCATATTGTTCTTTTGGTCCTGCATTTTTTCATACAAGTCTTGTATATTTTGTACATCTAGCAATTAGAAGCACCAAGGGACCCAAGGAGCTGTGGGTGCTGAGCCCTCCGCTTCTCCACTAAGAAGCTGTAGAGCAGTGGTTCTCAACCTGTGGATCATGACCCCTTTAGGGGTCGAACGACCCTTTCACAGGGGTCACCTAAGACCATCCGGAAAAAACATATTTCCAATGGTCTTAGGAACTGAGACACCGCTCCTCTACCCATCTCCAGGCGGGTCCACCCACATACAGATATACCCACATACGAGTATTAAAGAGTTGTGGCATTAGGAAGGTTGAGAACCACTGCTCTAGACTCTCACACATGGTGACAGGCTTCACTCCTGGGGAGTCTGATGTTCAGATGCTTTAGCTTGTTACTCTCCCACCTCAGTGCTCTGAGGAAAAATTACTTAAAACTCAGGTTTGGCTCATGTTTGGGTTCTCTCCAAGTGGAGACTAGAAAGATAGACAGTGTACAATATGAATCACATATGGGACAGCTATTTGTTTCTTCTATGCTACAGAAATGCTTAACATACAAAGATCCACAAGTACATGTTGACAGAGAGACCTAAAACAAGATTTAGTAACTTCATATTACTCTTATATTTTCCTGGAGTTTGAGGCTTAAAGCCCTCAAAAAAAAAAGCAGCATTTTGTAGGACTAATGTATAGACATTCATCCATTTCTCCTCGGCTGTGCATAGTCCAAACAATTCCCTCCAGGTCTATGACTTGTCTATAGCAAGCTAGTTCAAAGGTTGAACCCTGTTGGTGGTATTCTCTATGAAGGAGAAATTCCCCCTGACATCTCTGATAGTTGTAACCAACGGACCCAGGATCTCTGAACCTCTCAACCTCACTCAGTTGCTTGAAAACTTGGACACACATTGATATGCAAATCAATATATAGTCACCTGTACTCAGGGAAGGAACACAAAGCTGAAGGGGTAGCCAGGGGCCCCAGTTTAAGTTTGCCCTCTTCTAGCTGCCACTTGGGAGCCATGCTGCACTGTTGTGTGAGCTAAGGATACAAATGCTACTCTGAAGGAATCCACATTTTAGTGGCAATTCTTCCCTCCCCTTTTTATGGGAGCATTATTTGTTATTTGTCTTGTAGAGTTGAAAGAAGAGAGTAAGCTAGAGATTTTCTCCTTTTTTTTTTTTTAAACTGATGCATCTTCTTTCCCACTGCCTTCGCAGGACTAAGGAACCAATGATGAAACTGTTTTGTCATCTCAAAGTATAGAGCCCTTTAACAGAGACTCAGCATGCATCACTATCCAGAAGCAGGCAGGACAATCTGCACGAGTTCTATGGGATGCAATCTGGTTTTATATGTAAATAGACATATTAAAACACATATATAATAGCTTTATCTATAACCTATACATATATATTGTATATATATACTATATACCCATACATACTATCTACTCCAATAGAATTTCATCTCCTTCAGGACAGGGACTAATCATTTTTATCTTTGTATGAGCAGCATCTAGTAGAATGACTGTTAGATTGTTAAGTGTTTAATAAATGCTTGTTGATTGATTCTCTGAGTTTTTTCACATTTGGTCATTCTTTAAGGGGAAATAATATTATGTTATATTCAAATACTACAATTTGTTCAATCATTCTCCAGTTGCTGGGCACATAGTTTGTTGCTGCTTTTACAAATAGTTCTGGTCTGACTATTTCTGCACATATGAATCCTTTCTTTTTGTCACTGACCACCATGGGATTAAACCTAGTCATGAAATTGGCAGATCAAAGTTTATGAACAATTTAGTAACTTTTCTTGCATAATTCCAAAAGATTTTCCCCAGACATCATTGGTCACTTAGTATCTGCTTTCCCACATCCACTCCAATGTTTAAGTTTTTAAATCTTTTACCAGCAAGAAAATGATTGAAGTCAACTTGTATTTGTCAAAAACAACTCATAAGTTGACGCACATACATAAAATTAAGAACTATTTCCCAACAAAGAATGGTTCACAAAAGAAGAAATAGAGGCTATCAATAATAATCTGAAAAAATGTTCAAAATCACTAATAATTGGAGAGATTCAAATTTCAAAAGTCTTGAGATACTACCTCACACCCATTAAGCTAGCAAAGATGCTAACAGATGAGAAAACTCATTGAAAGAGAGGTTGTGGGAAGTCAGATATGTTCATATTCACTACTCGTGATACTGTGAACAAGTTCTGAAAAACAATTTGGACTTATGAGAAGAAAGTTACTAAACTGTTCTTACCCTTTGACCCAGAAATCCCACTGCTGAGATTATACCCAAATGTTGTTATTTGCAGCAAGACTTGTCAGCAGGAAAATGTTCATAGAAACATTGTTTGTGATAAAAAAAAAAGTCTGGAAAAAATATTTGTCCAACATTTGACAAAAGGCTGAACAAATTTTAGCAAATGTATGTATTTGAATATGATGGCACCATCAGGACTTGTGAACATCTAGAATTCAGAGAGACTAAGGGTGACCTGTTTCTAGTGACGTAAAGAAAGCAGAGCCAAAACAAAGTAAATAAAGTCGTCAATGAGAGGCAATAAAATCCTCATGGAACGTCCAACCTCATCATTCAAATGAATCTGTTCTCTTTAAAGTTACCAGTTTTCTCTTAATTGCCAAATCTCACAGTCCTTTCTTAATCTTCACCCTTCTCGACCTCTCTGCAGCCTTTGAATAGTCAACTTTTTCTTTATGATTTACTTTTCTCTTGTAGTTCTTGTGAAGCTTCTCTGTCCTGGTTCTCCTATCTGTCTGACCACTCCTCTGTCTCTTTTGATAGATCTTGAGTCATGTCATGTCTGCTGTGGGGTGTCTCCCTGGGACCTCTCATCACCCTTTGTACTATTTCACTTGGTGATCTTAACTGCTGCTATGGTTTCAATTCTCACTCTATGTAAATGAATCTCAGATCTATTTGTCCATCCTTCACCTTTCTCTTGACCTCCAATCTCATATCCTCACTGGATGTCCCAATGACATCTTAAACTCAACATACACAGTACTGAATTATTTTTCTTTCCCCACAAACCCTCTCCTCTTTCTAAATGACCTATTATTGTTGAAGGTACCAACATCATTCTAGGTTTGTAGATGAGGTGCCATATTGACTCCTCATTTTCATATCCCATATCCAATCAGTAGTCAAAATTTGCCATTTGTACCTCCACAACACCTTTTGTATATACCCTCTTTTCCTCTCTGACATTAAAACTACCCTGGTACAGGTCATCAAAATCTCATATTTGTGCCATTGCAATAGTTTTCTGGTCCCTGCTTCAAGCTTCTCCCCACCCAAATCCACCTCCGTACCCTGCTATCGAATGGATCTCTCTAAAATTTAACTATATGATCTCTCCATTCAATGAACTCTAGTAGATTCGTATTAGTTCCAGAATTAAATATAAAATTCTATATTTGTCTTTCAAAACCTTTCATAACATGGCACCTTCTAAATTTTTTAGTTTACTTTTAACTTATGCCTCTCCATATACTCTGCAACCTAGTGACACTGGCCTCCTCATCAGGTTCCTGGCATACGACACTCCATTGGTCATCTCCCATGTCTGGAATGTTCTCCCTCTTTATATCTGTTTCCCAGCTTCAATAATTTCTTTCACTTCTCAGCTAAAGTCTTAACTTCTTCAAGGAGCTTTTCTAGTATTCCTTTATCTTAATGCATTCTGTCTGAAATTAATTCAAATTTATTCTATATAATATCTTGCTTATACATAGTTGCTTCGATATTGTCTTCCCCTTTAGATTGTGAATTCCTTGATAGCAGGGAATACTTTTTGCCTTTCTTATCCTCAGCATCTAGAATAGCTCCTGGCACATAGTATGATTAATAAATGCTACTTAGTTAACTGACAGTACCAATTTAATACCCTTAGTCCTTGGGGCTTTGATATCTGCAATGAATGGAGTCATGCCAGAATCCAAATAGTACCTGGTCTTTTTGTCTTCCATGAGTAGAATGTGATCATGACTCTTCCCTTAGGTATTATGTCTCCTAATAAAATGTGAGTTTCTTGAGAGTAGGTGCTATCTCAGCTTCCTACTTGTATTCTTAGCTCATAGCATAGTGTTTGACATGTAATAATTTGCTAAATGCTTTTCCATTCCATTCTGTATCAAACTAACAAAGTTAAAAGACAAATACTTCCCTTCTTTTAATGAACTATATTATGTTTGGGGGGGGAGGGGTATAGCAGCAAGCACCCTAGCACACCCAGGATGGCTCCTAACACAGGTTCTTTGATCTGCTTTTCTAAAGGAAAGCAACTCAAAAAGCATGAACAGTTTTACTTTAATCAATCAAACATATATCATTTACCCTAGTTCAGGGGGAAAAGACAGCACCCTGTACTTCAGAGAATACATACAGAAGTTATAAGCAGAACAAAAAATACAGACAGAGAAAATAACACAATTCAACAGACAGGGCTTCCAGCTGTCTGACCATCACATACATATAGTTCATCACCAGAGAGAGAGGCACCAACATCTGATTTTTCAAAGACGGAGGGGCTCAATAGTTGCCCAGAGTCTCATTTGGTCAAATCATACAACTCTTCCCAAAGTGAGTCCCAAAGCAAAACCTTGCCTCAAAGGTATATATAGACTTCTCTAGGGTCAGAGAACATCACAACCCTGGTGATTCACTTGACTACAAGGTAACAAAAGTTGTGCCTTCCTGAAAAACAAGCCTCCTACCACAGACTCCAGGTACATGCAGGCTATTAGAGGGTAGAGTATATTTTCAAATCGGGAAAGGTCCTCAAATTCAACTTAGGCTTATTATGGGGCAGGGTTCCTATTAACATTACAGGGGGTAGACTGAGCTTTAATGAATGGAAGTTTTAGCTAAATGGAAGGATGCTCACAGGTTCTTGTAGAACAGGAAAACGAAGTTGGTAGCATTTTAAAAAGTCTATCCAAGTGTAGTATAATCTTTGGACTTCACTCTCCTTAATTTCACTCATGTTAGAAAGCTGAAATCCTGGGGGATAGTGGATTGCTTCTATCAGGTCCTGGGGTAATGTCAAGGGGTCATGAACTTTCTAGTATTATTACTTACAAGGCTCTTACAAGTTCCTCTCAATATCATTTATTCAATGAACATTTTCCCCAAGTCACTTCAATTAGCTTTTGAAAATGCTATTTACTGAGAATGTATAGGAATAATGGGAGTGCAATAACTTCCACCTCTCCCACTAAACTGTGACACATGCTCTTGCTCATACACACCCAATCAATCCCTGGGGAGAGTGGGCTCCAATTTAAAATGATTGTTATAAAACATTCCCTAGGGCAGGAGAATTACTTCTTAGCTCCTGAAGTCCCTTTTGTCCTTCAAAGACACTTTACTTCACTCCCAATTTCACTTTTGGGTGTGGCAAAACCAATAGAGGAGTCACTGTTTTGATTGTGGGTTGTAGTGCTTCAACTGCTCAGTTGATTCACTGTTGGACTGAGTCAGGCAGGCCACTCCTCAGGGCTGTCTCCTCACCAGACTCTGTTACTGCTTCCACCGAATCTGGTGGCTCAGGGTACCTTGGATGACTCTTCTGACTTCCTGTCTCAGATACTCTTTCACTTAAGGGGTGAATTAACACAAATGAAGAATTAGCACAAGGAAAATAAAAATAAGAAGAGGCACTATGCATGCATGGCCACATGGCAGCTGGGCAGAGAGCTAAGGCAGGTGCTACTTCTCCCCCTCTTCCCACCCAGAGGCTCATAACATCTTTGAAGAACTTCACACTCCCAAAACGGAATCACTGTATACTCAGGCTCTTTCATTTAGGGGTAGCTTTAAGGGAAGATGGTGAAAAATAACTTGGAAAACATGATTCAAGAGTAAGAAACAAACCTACAGAAACAAGTTAAAGGCTTTTATACTATAGAGAAACCAGTCCCTATCTCAGATATATTGTGACAACTTTCTTTGAAAGTTGTATTAACATGACAATCACTGACTACTAATATCATAAAAAATAAGATTAATTATACTTTATAATTTAGTGAAAATGAAAGGACTGGTTCAACTGTGAGAATCATTTTGGAATCAGCTATTTGTGTATAGTCAGATCATCTACCAATATCAATATAGGAAAAACTATAAATGAGAAGATAATATGATGGGCAATTGAGAAAAATCCAATCTGATCTATTTAATCAAGCTGAAAAAAATGTGAAGTAGATAAAATAACAGACACAAATATAGATGAATACCTTTTTACATGGGAATCAGAAGCAAAAGAAATTAGAAACTCCCTCAGTCACAAAAGTCAAGGGGCTATGGTAGATAAGTGTAACAGAGTATAAAGATACTTGTTAGATCTTATGGAGAAGTACAGTGGAAGATTATGCATGATCAACTTTTCAAATAAGCAACGTGGGGAGATGAGGGAGAAGGTTGGGCTAGCCAGAATGCAGCCCAGAAAAGTTTGGTAATTTTGGTCTTTATAGATATGCATAATAAAGTTAGGAATATAGAACCTGCTCTTTTATTTTTAACTCTAGCTTTTTTTTTGTATGTTAATTATAGAGGATCTTGGGAGTGAAGCAGACTTCATCACACTGGTCTTCTACACAGTTTCTGTGGTTTGGGGAGGGTGGATGTGGGAAGAGAGGTAGGTAGGAAGTACATGAAATGGGTGTAAGTGACACAGACACATTATTAGGAATTTATGGGAATTACAGGGAATATTCTTACTCTAAGTCAGATATAGTTTTCTGTGACCAAGGACCTCAATTCAGCAAAATGACAGTAAAAAGAACAGATAACTGTATTCATATATATTCAGTTGGTCTTCCAGTTCAGTATGGTGAATGAATAATAAAGTACATACTTAGCATTTGCAGTGTTCCAGGTAGTGTACTAAACACTGAGGATACAAATACAAGCCATCAAGATGGTTTCTTATCTCAAATACTGTGATGGTATAAGTCAACACAAAGCAGAGAAGAATACCTAGCAAGCAAGGTGTGGAGAGAATATTTCATGGCAGAGTGGCTTGGGAAATGAAGTGGAGACTTGTTTGTAGGTAAAATAAGGTAAAATCTCACCTATCAAAGCCAATGGTCAGAGTTCCGGTTCTGGTGGAGGGTGATGGGAAGAATGACTTCAGTGCTGGTGGAATGGTTTGAAAATGGCTAGGGAGTGGCGTGGTCCAAAGTATAATGGCTGAAAACCTGGACTATGAGTATTAACTTTGGTAGGTAAGGCTTTGCAGCTACTGCTTCTCAGTAACTGTGACTAAAGAGCACCAGATGACTTTGAAGAGCTGAAATACAATGGGTTTCCCTGGCCATGTCTCTCTATGAATGTGTCTTCCACACGTGAACTATGGCCACATACAGTTCTTCTATGGATACTCTCTCTGCATATTATCTGGTCATATTTTCTTTCTATATATGCCTTCCCCCACATGTGGGAGAGTGTACCCCACATGGCTATAGGGGAACCTTTTCTTGTCATTTTATTCTTTGTATTGTTTGACTAAAAGTATTTTATTTTCAATTAATGTTTCTTATTGTTGTGGCTGGTAGAATGAAGCATATCATTAGTGGCTAGTGAGCTGTGACTTTCATGGCCATTGGAACAAATTGTTCTCATCTGCCCCTTCGACCAGGGGAAGTCTTCACATGCTTAGGGTAGACACCTCCCTAACTCACCAATGGGTTTGAGATTATCTTCAACCTACTTTAACCCATCTGCCAAAATGGTTTACCAGGGTGTGACCAGCATGCATACTATAATTTCTTGGAGCTCATTGTTGCATGCCTGTGAAACCTAGTCAGTCTACCAGCACCGTGCCAGGAAACTGAATCGCTTCAATTTGAATTGTCTTAGGAAGATTCTAAAGGTCACCTGACAGGATAAGGTACCTTTCTTGAACTGAGCTACCAAGCATTCAAACTCTGCTTCAGAGAGCACAACTTTGACGGACTGCCTGCTTTGTTTGGATGCAAAACGTATACTTGCCAAAAAGACTGTTTTATGGAGAACTCACATAGGGCAAGCGTTCACATGGTGGTCAGAAGAAGCAATACAAGGACACTTTCAAGGTCTCTCTCAAGAACCTTGAATTGATTGTGTGATGTGGGAGACATTGGCACAGGGCCACCCAGCATGACATGCCCACATCAGAGAAGGTGCTGTGTTCCATGAGCTAAGCAGAATTGAAACAGCTCAAAGGAAATAAAGGATGCACAAATTTGGAGAATCCAACCCAAATGTTCACTTGAATTATTTGTGCCCAACATGTCGTATAGCATTCCTAGCTCATATTAGTCTGATCAGCCACAGTTGGACACATTGAAACTTGACTTTGACATAGTGATGTCATTTTGGTCTCTTGGAGAACAAAGAACAACAACCTGTGCCATGGAGTTGAGTGGAAGCTGACCCATTAAGAGCTGCAAATATTGGAGAGTTTTTGAGGGTTTTTTTGGTGGGGTGGAGGTAACCAACATGAGAGAGAAGCCCAGCTAC
>JAQQSV010015792.1:0-11989 GCA_028646515.1 Pseudochirops corinnae | reverse complement strand
CCAATATAGGGCCCCCCCCCCCCCATTTTCCTATGTGGCAAGATGCCCAGTTTAGAATTTATGTCATTTCTTCCCTAAGCCAAGTTCAGTGAGAGTAAGGAAACCTCACAATTCCAAAAAAAATAAAGCCCTTCTCTACATCATTAAATTTTTCACCAAATATTCATTCTAGCTCCTCACTCCAACAAAAATATGATTTTTCTTCGAGTATGCCATATTAAGAAGTGTGCTGATAATTGATTAACAATAATCTTTCTAGGGAAAAATGCTAAGGTGTAAATGTTCCCAGTGAAAATTTGACACAAGCTCTCAAGAGCTAGATCTAGCACACTCCTGGTTATATTCATTGCAACCCTCTCCACTGGACAGTATTTTTCCTTAAACTCCCCCATGCTTGAAGAATTATGAAGAAGGGCAGGTGACATACTGTTGCTTCCAGACAATTTCTGTACAATTACATTTCCTTGATATACATGAAACCCATCTATACTACCCTTTACTCATCTTTGTCATTGTCACCTACTAGTCTCTATGCCATTCTTTATTTTTTCTCAATCACTTTAGTAGATGACTCATGGTTTTCTTCTACATATTTCCTTTCATTATTCATTTTCCAGGGAGATTTCAGTACTCATGTTGTAAACCTCTTTGTCCTAAATTCAAGGGAAAAAGTTTCAGAGTTGAAAAGGTGATTAGTCTCTCCTACCCATTCTCCTCAAATTCTGTAACCAATGCTTTTTGAATGAATGGCTATGTGGTAAACCATGAATCTTATGAGTAAAGAGAAAGCATAATCAGATGAACAATTAGTGTATTCAATTGAAGTTTATTAATGGATATGATGTGCCTAATGGAATCTTATTTAAACAAAATCAACAGGGATTTTTGCTACTATACTTCTAGATGAGTTATATTCTCCTCCAGGTCAGGAAAATCTCTGATCCCACATCAACCACTGATACAATGACATAAGACCCTATATCAAAGGAAAATTTGTGAATGAAACCCAGGCCATGTGAAAGGTCATAGGCTTGACATGGGGGTATGGATCTTTGTAATTCTTCAGAATTGTTCAGACAGTACAGAACTGACATTAATGATGACGAAATATCATGCCTTTTCCCACTTTAAGTATTTACCATGCCTATTCAAATTTGAGTATTTAAGGTACACTTGTGCATTTTTCTATGTTTAAATATTTCTTTTGTGATGGAGGAAGTAAGTAGTTGTTCTATACTAGATCTATTTTTTATATTAAACACATTTCCAGAGGAAGGGAAAGGAATCATTTATATGGCTTCTGCTGTGTTTCAGAAACTGTGCTTATCTCATTTGATCCTCACAGCAACACTGTGAGGTAGGTGCTGTTATTGTCGCTATTTTACAGTCAAGGAAACTGAGGCAAACAGAGGTTAAATGACATACCCAGGTTCATGGATAGTAAGTGTATAAGGTTGGATTTGACCTCAGGTCTTCTCAATTTTAGACCAACCACTCTATCCTCTGAACACCTAACTGCCTTTCTCAGAGGAAATCTTGTCTTGTTGATTCCTTTTTGAAGGGACTCTAGACACCAACATTCCTAAACTTTGTTTAAGAGATCTTCCTCAGAGCTCTAGTCTGGGGGAGAAGGGTGGCTCATAATAAGGCAGAAAACAATGAAAAGAATTGCAGTCACTTCAAAGACTACCACCCTCAGGGCAGTCAGTATCAGCTAAGGAATGCAAGAATACCTGAACTCCTGAGGTAAGCCACCAGGCTCCAAAAAGGTATCTCTCAGGATTACTGTTCAATCAGGTTTTCTCAGGGGGAAAAGAAAAAGAAAATATCAGAGTAACTAGGGTGTTAAATTAGTCCTAGGTTCAACTGGACAAGCATATGTGCTCATTGCAATGTAAAAACAATTATAAGTGCTACCTGACTGGAGGGCAAGAAGAAACCCTACCCTTTCATGGGAAATGCAAGGAAGAGCTGTGGGAATCCCAAACCAAACTCCAGAAAACTAGATGAGAAAGAGATCAGAATCTATTTCTTCCTTTAAAGTTCTTGCTGCTTAGTGGTCAATCCTCTTTGATCCAACTTCCCATCTTGTGGTAGGAAAGGAAATACATGGGGACCAAAGAGAAGTTTCTAGTTGCACAAAAGACCAGAGCACAGGTTCCACAAGAAGAAGTCAGGACACAGGTTCAGCATCACACATGCTCTGCAGCATGACCTCTGCGGACCGAACCCCAAGCATGCTCAATAGAGAAAGCTTTGATTCACCAACCCCCCTCCCCTACTACTACAGTGTAAGGACAGTGAAAAAGGAGAAAGATATAAAATGAGGTAGCAGCCTGAATGACTGGAGAGTGAAATAAAGGGACATTTTGCAAATATCGGTGGAAAGAGAGAGATTAAAGAGGAAGGGAACAATGATGAATGAGGCAAGCTCTCATAGGAGAAAGGAGGGAATTGGTTAAATGGAACAAATTGAAAGGTTTTTCTTGGTCATAAGTACTGCCTTTTTCCATGGAGGAGTAAAAATTATAGGGAAAGAAATAGATGAGTTTGGAAGATGAGTTCATAGAGTAGAGTCTCATTCCTCTCAGTCAACTAGTCATGTGCTGAGAGGAAGGAGTATTGGATTAATGAAAAGCCGTTGAGTGGGACAAGGTTCAGAACACTCATTGAAGGGAATATAATAGAAATGGATAAATATGATTAATAAGATTTCAAGACCACAATGAGGGTCAAGTTGTGTTAGATAATAAGGATTACTAGAGGAGTCAAATCATTGAATTGCATGTCATTCAGTAGCAGAGAAATGAAGTCAGGTTGGGTGACTGGTTATAGGGATCTAACTTGTAGCAGGTTGATTGGTGTGACATGTTCAGTCAGCAGAATTTATGACTAGAGGACTAAGAGCATCAATTCATTCTAAAGATAAATAGGGATAAGGATAAGGACTAAAGCTTTGGTTTCATTTGGTTTAGGAAACTTCCAAATGAAGATACTCCCTCTATAATTGCAGACTGTTACCTTTTCTGCAACTTGATACTTTAGGAAATTCCCTGGTGTACTGAGAGATCTTATGTTTGGTCCAGGATTACAGGGTTAGTACATATCAGAGGACCAACTTAAATACAAGTCTTCTTATGTGGATTCCTAGATGGTCTCCTCACTGGCTTTCAGAATCATCTGTGAGGCTTCTACTTCAGTTATCCTGCCATTTACTTCCATGAAACTGATGTTAGAATGCAATAAGGACATTTACAATTACGGGTCAGAAGATTCCTGGGGTAAGGTTTCATGCAGTTAGACTCCCAAAACACCAAAATTCCTTTATTCCCTTTAAAGCAAAACATCTGAGAAATTTTTTATTTGGAATTCTTATAAATTCATTTTTCATAAGTCAGAACTGAAGAAGGGGAATTCTATTATGTAGGCGATTCTTCTAATCAATAAGTAGGACTTGCTACACAAATAGATCTGATGAAAACCTTGGGACAAAGTGATCATGCCATATTCAAGACTACCATAGAGGAGAAAGTAAATATTGGCCATGGTCTGTCATGTTCCGTATGTTACAAGAGTAAATTTAAAAGAGCTAAAAGACAGGATCAGTAGGATTTTATATCATAAAATTCTACAAAGGTAAGAAAAGTGAGAGTCTTTCAAGGAAAAGATTCTTATGATACAAATATAAAGGATGACTAGGAAGAGGAAAGAGGAGAGATATCTTGAATTCTTTCTTTTCCGTGTTAAATAGTAGCTTATTATATTTTTTCCCAATTACATTTTAAGATTTTTTTTTAACAAACTATTTCTTGTTCTTCTAATTTGTTTATGGTGTCACCCTTTATGTCTGAATCATGTGTTTTTCCTCTTATTTATCCTCTTTCCTTTCACTCTTCCCCTCCTCAACAATGTTTTGTTTCTGTCTACCACCTCTCCCAGTCTGCTCTTTCTTCTGCTACCCTGCCCCTTCCCCCTTTTACTTAATCTCTGCCCCTCCTACAAGATAGGTTTCCATATTAAACTGATTGTGTATATTACTTCCTCTTCAAGCCACTACTAATGAGAGTAAAGTTGAAGCACTGCCCATCACCCATCCTCTCATCTTTCCCCCTACTATAATAGGCTTTTTCCACCTCTTCATGTGAAATAATTTACCCCATTCTACCTCTCCATTCCTTCTGCATGCAGTGTGCTCTTTTTTCTCATTCCTTAATTATTATTTTCATGTCATTCCTTCAAATTCACCTTGTGCCCATACTCTGTCTATGTATGTTCCTTCTAGCTATACTATCAGTGGTACAATTTCTAAGAATTTTAAGTATCATTTTCTCATGTAGGGATATAAACAGTTCAGTTCCACTTAGCCCTTTATGTGTTCTTTTCTCTTTTTTCCTTTTTAGGCTTCAATTGGGTCTTGATATTGGAGATTTTTTTTTTTAATTCAGTTTTGGTCTTCTTATCAAAGTTTGAAATGCTTCTATTTCGCTGAATGAGAATTTTTTTCCCCTGAAATATTATGCTTAATTTCACTGGGTAGGCAATTCTTGGTATATACTCTTACCTTCTTTACTTTCCAGAATATCATGTTCCATGATCTCCAATCCATTATGTCTCAGCTGCTGAGTCCTGTGTAATCCTGATTGTGACTCCCTGATATTTGAATTGTTTCTTTCTGGCCAGTTTTAATATTTTTTTCTTTGACTTGATAGTTTTATAATTTGACTATAATGATCTTTGGAGTTTTTATTTTGGGATCTCTTTCCTGAGGTGAACAGCGAATTCTTTCAATGCTTATTTTTCCCTCTGGTTCCAGGATAATGGGGCAGTTTTCCTGAATAATTTCTTAAAAGATGCTGTCCAGGTCCTTCTTTTGATTATGACTTTCAGGTAGTCCAATGATTCTGACATTGTCTCCTCTGGATCTATTTTCAAGTCAGTTGTTTTTCCAGTGTAGAATTTTATATTTTCTTCTATTTTTTTGAAATAGATTTTGAAATTGCTTGATTGATTCTTGATGTCTCTCATAGAGTCATTAGCTTCCACTTGCCCAATTCTAACTTTTAAAGAGTTGTTTTCCTTAGTTAGTTTTTATACTTCCTTTTCCATTTTACTTTTCAAGCAATTGTTTTCTTTTTCCAAGCTGTTTTTTTTGCCTTTTTTTTTAGGGGGCAATTGGGATTAAGTGACTTGCCCAAGGTCACATGGCTAGTTTTTGTGTTAAGTTTCTGAGGCTGGATTTGAACTCAGGTCCTCCTGACTGCAGGGCCGGCGCTCTATTCACTGCACCACCTAGCTGCCCCCTTTTTCCAAGATGTTGACTCTTTTTTCATAATTCTCTTGTATCGCTCTCATTTCTTTTCCCAGTTTTTCTTCTACTTCTCTGATGTGATTTTAAGTTTCTTTCTGTTCTCCTCCATAAGTTCTTTCTGGACTTGACACCACTTCTTATTTTTGTTTGGAGCTTTGCCTATAGGTGCTCTGACATCGTTGTCTTCTTCTGAGTTTTTGTCGTGATCTTTCCTGTCACTATAATAACTTTCTATGATTGGATACTTTTTAATCCTCTTTTGATTATATTTTTTCCTTCCTTTTAAATTTGAGCTCCGTTCCATGGTAGAAGAGAGGCTGTCTCAGGCTTCTTATGCCAGGGTCCACATGCCCTGGTTGTTTACCTGGGGCTGCAGTGTTGTTGCCCTGAAGTCCATGGGGGACCTTCATGCCTAGTGCTGAACTGAGAGAGCAGGTTGGGGGCGATGACTGGAACTGATGGAGACTTTAAGGATGCAGCAGGTTACCTGGTGATGAGATCTGGTCCTAGTGCTGCTGTCTGGAGTGCCCTGAGGCAGGTGGGACATTTCTCCTTTTCCCTGGGGTTATACTGAAGTCAAGCTGGTGGCTATTGGTATTTGCTGCTCCACTGGGGATTAAATATATCAAATCATTAAAGCTGAAGAAAGGGCATATAATAGTCACCAAAGGGAATATTCGTAACTTTGCTTATGGTCATACTACTTGAGTTCTGGAACAGAGGGTGAATTTATATTGGAGCAAAAAGGAATGGAGAAAGCAATTATTAAGCACCTTCTATGTGACAGGTACTCTGCTAAGCCCTGAACATATCTTATCTCATTGTATTATCACAAAAACCTCGTGAAGTGGGTGTTAACTCTATTTATAGTTTAGTAAAATAAGGCAAACAAAAGTTCAGTGACTTGCCCATTCAGATCTTGTTTTTGTTGTTTGTCCTTTGCTCTCAAAGAGGACCAAAAACATCAGGAAGGTGATGCCATAACTTGCAAGTGAACTGGATTTAAGTGAAGGAGGGCTGTGCCAAATCACCAGCTTTACTCTCTCCTTCAGGACCATCTGGATTCAGTGGCAAGACATATATAGCCTTCCTCTATGTGTGTGTCTCTCTCTGTCTCTGTCTCTCTCCCTTTACCTCTGTCTGCCTGCCTCCCTCTCTCTTTCTCTTTACATATATATATATACATATATATATATATGTATATATAAATATATATACATATATACATATACATATATATACATATACATATATATATATATATATATATATATATATATATATATATACGTATGTATGCATGTATGTATGTATGTGTACTATCTTCCCTAGTATAAAGCATAAAAGAGGGAAAGGTGAGCTACACTACTAAGAATTACTTAAGGACATGAAGCATTTTTCACAGAGGGCCTTTTTCCCCTGGAGAGTTCCAATCTCATATAAAAAATAGAGAGGTCTGTTGTCTTCCCCTTAGCATGTATACAAGATGTGACAAAGAACTTCCTAAAGCTTGTCAAAGTGAATGGCTACTATCCACTTCTTGTGACTCACTTAGAAGTAAATAATGCTTCCAGATACTTTGTACAACCAGTCCTTGGCACAGTAACTGGCACATGTTAAACACAATAATTGCTTATTAACTTATTGTTATACATATATGTGTATACATATATATATACACACAGAAATGTATATAATGTTTTTATTTTTGGAGGGAAGATCAGACTTGTAATCTCAGTGATATAATGAACTCCCAATGAAGGCCTCTGTTCTCTACCAATGTGTATCAGAACCTTTTTTGCAATGTAGTTTTAGAAAGTTGTCTGTGGGAATAAGAGATTAAAGAACTTGCTCCAGATCACACAGCCAGAAAGTATTGGTCAGAAGCAGAACTTCAAACCAGGTGTTCTTGACTCCAACATCATCTTTCTCTCCACTATGCTAATAGCTTCTCAAAAATATTGTAAATATTTATTATTATATTTGCTCTAAATAATTGAATAAATTATTAAGTAGAGTTTGGCTATGAACAGACACCTATGGCAATACACAAAATTATCCCACCTCTGAGTCAAGTCATTCAGCCTATTTTAAAACCATCCAACTTTATCATCATTTATTCACCTTTTTTCATCTTATTCACAAGTATATTTTAAATTTTTTTTTAAAATGCATACAAATACTAAAACTTAAATACATAATGAGAATAGAAAAAGAAACATTATAAACTTAAATGTAAAATAAGAAAAGAAACATGTCATGTGCATAGCAGAGCATAGGAGAGGACTCAAAATATATAACAATAACTTACCATTTCAAGAAAGCCCACATATTAAATACAGGAAGCTAAGCTGAAAGCTGTCCGTCTTTTCTTTGCTTCCTTGTAGAGTTTCTTTTGTTCTCTGCCATACACTTATAACTTTGTTCGTTTCCCCTCCCTCTTTTCCCCCTCTAACCAGTACCCCAAGGCTACAATTTAGAATGCATATATGTATATGTCTGTATTGATATAAACATACACATATACATACATATATAAACATATACTTTCCCTCAGAGAGTCTACTCCTAAACTTGGTTTTATGTTTGTGCATATTTCTTTTTTCCTATCTCTCCTAACTCCTCTCCTTTCCTTCTACCTGCTACCCTGCTCTACTGTTACTTAACTTACACAGACTCCAGCAATCCCTCCTTTACCCTCCTATTCCCCTAAATTGAAACACTCTTATATACCCTCCTTTTAATCTATTACCTAACCCTACCCTCTAAAGATCCCTCCTTTATCCTCTCCCCACTCCCTATCCCCTTAGAGTTCTATTTCTTTTTTAAATTTAGAAGACTTTTATACTCTTCTACATGTATGTGTATTTTCCCGTGTTAAACCCATTCCTGAAGAAAGTAGGTTTCCAGAAGTAACATCCTCCTCCCCCATCTAATCCCTCTATATTGGTTACTCCTCTTGCCCCTCATTGTATAGAATAATTTCTCTTTTTGCTGTTCTTGAACAGTTTTACTTTTTAAAGTCGTATCATACTCGGATCTACCTCAGTCTTTCTTATGAGCTACCTAATTACTAGTAACAATCTTAGACATAGGTTTTACATTTTCCATATATAAAAGGTAAACATTCTATCCTCACTGAGTCCCTTATAATTGATCATTGGTATGTACCTTATATTTCCCTTGGCTCTCGTATGTCAAATCTTCCCTTGAGTTCAGGTTGTTGGGGTTTTTTTGACAGAGTCCTGAAAGTCTGACAGTTGATAAAATGTCCACTTTTTCTCCACTCAGAGTCATGCTTAGCTTTGTTGGTATTTTTGACCAGAGGCCAAGTTATTTTGCTTTTAGATATATAGTGTTCCAAAACCTGCAATCTTTTAGTATCACCAATGCTAGGTCTTGTGTGATTTTAACTGTGGCAACATCATATGAAAATTGTTTTTTTCTTGTTGGTCATAATATTTTTTTCCTTTATTTGGGGTTTTTGGAATTTGACTATAATATTCCTGTGAGTTTTCCTTGCAGGATCTCTTTCAGGTGGTGATTCATAGATTTTTTTCTATTTCTACTTTCTCTTCTTATTCTAATGCTTCAGGACAATTTTCTTTATTTCTTGTATTATTGTATCAAGATTCTTTTTTTGTTCAAAATTCTCACGTAGTCCAATTATTCTTATATTTTCTCTTCTTGATCTGTTCTCTAGATCCCGTTGTTTTTCTTATGAGATGTTTCACATTCTCTTCTATTTTTTTCATTCTTTATGGTTTTTTTCTTAAATTTTCTTTATCTCTTATAACCTCACTGACTTCCTCTTGCCCAATTCTGATTTTCAAGGAGCCATTTTCTTTCTTAAGATTCTGGATCTCTGGGCAGCTAGATGGCACAGTGAAGAGAGCATTGGCCTGGAATGGGGAGGACCTGAGTTCAAATCTGGCCTCAGACACTTGACACACTTAGTAGCATTGTGGTCTTGGGCAAGTCACTTAACCCCAATTCCCCTGCCTTGCCCCCTCCAAAAAAAGAAAAAAAAAATAAGATTCTGGATCTCCTTTTTTAAATGGTTGACTTTCTTGTCATAATCTTGCTTTTCTTGCATTGTTCTTATTTTTCTTTTTCTTTTTTTCCTCAGTTGTTCTCATTTGATTTTGAAAGTCCTTTTTTAAGTTCTCCAATGAATTTTTTTGGGGCAGGTGACCATTTGACATTACTCTTTGGGATACTAGAGAGTTTCTTTGTTTCAGTATCCTCCTCTGAAGACAAATTTGGTCTTCTCTATTGCCATAGTAGCTGTCTAAGCTTGTATTCTTTCTCCTTTGCCCATGCATTTTTTAAAAAATAATTTCGTCTTCATAATCACCTCTAGTCCTAGGATATAGGGGATAGTGCCTCTGGCCTCTGATCCTCCTCTGGCCCTCTGACCTTGAAGTCAAACCAAGACCTCCAGCTTCCAGTAACCGCCCACAGACAGCAAGCATTTAGTTAGTGTCCCTGCCCCACTGTTTCTGCACTCACTCCTTCTCACCCCCATCACTCTCCACAGCACAGCTGGGTCAAGCATTCCTTGTCAGCAGAGGTTCCCAAGATTTTTACCAGGTCAGAAGCCCAACTCCCACACTGTCCCCCAGGTTAAAAGTTCCAGTAGTGGGGTGAGGCAACCTCCCAACCCAGTTAACCCCAGTGCTTGTGGCTTATTGTTTAAGCTTCTTGTTAAAGCAGATCCTAGCCTGGAGGTGTTTACTCTTCATGAGGAGGAAATCTAGTCCTGGGATTTTTCTTCAGGTCTTTTCCAACAGTCCTGGGAGGACCTCAGTTCTGTTCCTACTCTTACTGTTTTCACTACTGTGTGTTCACCCAGAGGCATTACTTTATCCCTTTTGTGGAAGAAAATCTTAGAGCTTGAAATTTTCTGACCTACTCTACCATCTTCCCAGAATCCTGTCACCACAAGAATATTTTAAGACTCATTGTCAAATATATAGCTAAAATACAAGGATGCTATGCATATAAAATATTACATAAATAGGATTTAAACACTAGAGGTCACCTAATTCAATATGTTTATTTTATAACTCAGGAAAGAGAAGTAAAAGAGAGAGAAACTGAGTTGTCCAGGATCATGAATGGTGTAACTTGTAGAGTCTAGTTTCAAACCTAGGTGCTCTGATTCTAAATCCAAAATAATTCCTTTATTTTAATATAACAGTTAACAAGGGGCAGAGCCAAGATGGTGACATAGAAGCAGGAAAACTGCAGCTCCCCCCATAACCACCAAATACCTATAAAATATGACTCTAAACAAATTTTAGAGCTCCAGAAACAACAAAAGTACAGAGAAACAAAGCTCCCACTGAAGGCAGCCAGGCAGACAGGACAGGAAGGGCTCATTGCAACATGCTGGCAGCCAAAACTAGCCTGGTCTGAAACCGCAGCTTGGCCCGGGGGAGCCAGGACAAGCTGTGGCTGGAGCTTTCAGGACAGTGGATCACCAGCAGCTGTGACAGTTTACAGAGTTACCAACCCATAAGAAACAAGGACTAAGTGAAAAGTCAGTGGAACTCAGCTAAATTTGGGGAAGAAAAGTGGGTCCGGCCATCTGACCCCAGGGCAAGAAAGCAGCAGATTTGGTGACCCTGCAACCACTTCCATATGGCTGCTTCAGAGCTTGCAGCCTGCAGATGGCAGGGGGTCAAGCAATCATTCAGAGGGTAAGTGAGCTTGCCTTAAGCTGCCTGGATCAGGATCGTGGTCTTGGGTGGTGGTCCTGCAGTATGTGAACAGTGAACCAAAGCTGGTAGGGGCTGCAGAGACAGTGGCCTCCTAATAGCTCTGGCAGCTGTGAAAACCCGAGCAATTTGGGACAAAGTTCTCCCCTCTGGAAGCAGAGTTCCACAGAGCTAAAAAGTCAAGTAATTGACTGGCAAAATGAGCAGGCAAAGGAAGCAAAGTAAGAATGGCAATCCAACTTTAGATTCCTTTTTTGGGGACAAAAGGATCAAAGCATGGAAAGGGAGGAAGACAACACAGTCAGAACTTCTGCACTAAAAGCTTCCCAAAAAAATGGAAACTGGTTACAGGCCATAGAGGAGCTTTAGAAGGATTTTGAAAACCAAATAAGAGAAGTAGAGGAAAAATTGGGGAGAGAAATGAGAATGATGCAAGAAAATCATGAAAAGAGGGTCAATAACCTTCTGAAGAAAATAACACCTTAAAAAATAGACTAACTCAAATGGCAAAAGTGGCCCAAAAAGCCAAAGAGGAGAAGAATGCCTTAAAAAGCTGAATTTTCCATTTCTAAAAACAATCTTAAAAGCTCACTGAAGAGAATAATTCCTTCGGAATTAGAGTGGAGGAAATGGAAGCAAATGACTTTATGAGAAATCAAGATATCATTAAACAGATCCAAACAAATGAAAAAATAGAAAGCAATGTGAAATAACTAATTAAAAAAAACCACTGATCTGGAAAATAGATCCAGGAGAGACAATTTAAAAATTATTGGACTACCTGAAAGCCATGATCAGAAAAAGAACCTAGAAATCATCCTTCAAGAAATTCTCAAGGAAAATTGCCCAGATATTTTAGAACCAGAGGGCAAAATAGAACTTGAAAGAATTCACCAATCACCTCTTGAAAAAGATCCCCAAAAGAAAACTCCTTGGAATGTTATAGTCAGGTTCCGGA
>JAQQSV010015791.1:0-11989 GCA_028646515.1 Pseudochirops corinnae | reverse complement strand
GGCGCCACAGGCTCCACGTGACCACATTCAGCCTATTAGGGAACAGAGTATACTTTAAAATATCCAAGGGTCCTCAGAGTCACGTAGCCACTCTAGCAAAGGGCCTAGGGGCAGGGAAGATCTTTAGATTCCCATAACAACTCATTAAAATAAAACCTTGGAAATGGTGTTTTTAACTTATTTTTAAATTTTCCAAATGGAGAATTTTAATGTATTTGAACCCTAAAATGCCATACTTTTGAATTAATTTGCAAGAACAATTGATTGATATCAAGGAAAATGGACATTTATGAGCCAAATTCAAATTAATTCTTTTGCAAAATTTGTGGGTGGCTTTAAAAAATGAGTATCATGTTTTAAGTAGCTCAACCAAAGATGCATTTACTCCATTTTTATCTATTTCTCATTGTGAGGCATTTTTTTCAGCAATAGCATGAAACTCATTAAAATCAAGTGTTGAAATAAAATGAACATATGGCCAGGCTTTTGAATAGATATATCACAAAATATTAAGCCAAGATATGTGTTATTATTTTAGTGCATTAATCTTCCTAAAATATTGATAAAATTAACATAATTAAATATTAATGATATTATTAACATTATTTTAGTGAGAGTAAAAGATTGTGTCATTAATACATACGATAATTTTAGATTGTTATTTATTTCATCTTTTTGAAGTTCTATTGTATATGGTTTATAATGCACGCAGCCATAGGGAGTATTAGTTCATAATTTGTACATCTATATGAGAGCATGGCTTAAACATTTTTGATAGGTATACTTCAAGTTTGTGTCACATAAATCACATTCATTCATCCATCTCCCATTTATTCAACAAGTATAATTATTGATTGCCTAACATGAGATTAACCACCAGACCTCTAGTCACCTCTAGACCGCTCATCATCGGCATAAGGGGTCACAATCCACAGTCTAAGAAGCACTGAAGGGGTCCCTGAAGGTTACAACCTTCTTCATTTCAATAGAACATATTTTCAGTTCCTAACATTATTACTTATAGATTTAAAAGTGCCTTCAGAGGTAAACTAATCTAATTCCTTAATTCCACAAATAAGAAAACTGAGACCTACTGAGTTTAAGTAGCTTTTTCCAAGATCACCCAAATAAATAGCAGGGTGAGGATCTCTAAACCCATATCCTCTGAATCCAAATCACTTTTTCGATTATACCCCTCACTCCTTTTGATTTCTTTTTCTCATTTGGTGGAAGCATAATGAAGCATGAGATGATATCCATCTTTATATAAAGTATCACTGTCTTTGGATAAAGGATAATGAAAAACACTGTTTAAAAATAGCTATCACAAGGGCAAATATTAAAGCAAAAACAATAGATAGTGTCCTTAATTGTTATTTTTTTCTAATTATGAAAGTATGGACTGTCTTCACTTCTCAAAAGGCGTATCTTATTGACTTTTTATATCATACTCTGCACTCATCTACTTTACTGATCCAGAAATCTAAGAAATCAGTAAAGCATAGGGTAAAAGTGCATTTTTAATGCAGACTGTTTTATAAAGCAATAGCATCAAGAATAATTGTGGAATATGATCAGCTCAAATGTGTGCAAATCAATGATTTACTTGCCCTTTATTATCACTACTTCAAATATTCAGCCTTCATGAAGCAATGCCATTTGGTATAGCCCTAGCTGTTTGTGTCTGAGAAAAGTTTTCTCCCCCCATGCTTTTTAGTAGTGCTATCTATGTGAAACATGAGAAACTATTCAGGATATGTCCAGATGCTAAATATACATGCTGATGACATAAAAGAGGAAGTTGAATGTGAGATAATTAAGTTGCCTGAAAAACATAAAGTGGTTTTCACTAGTAAAATAGAAACTCACACACGCAACTATAGTAATATATGAGAAAAATCAAATGAACTTAATTGTACTGGCGATTTGAATAAACATTATTTACTTACCTTAATAAACAATATCTAAAAGCCTTTTTTTTTCCTTCCCTACACCACTTCCTATATATTATAATGATTGGGGAAAAACTTTTAAGACCATTTTTTAAAAATAGAGAATGGATATAGCTAACTGTATTTGGTGAATTTAAAATGATCAGGAATGACACCTACCCCCAAATATTCAGCTATTGAGTTTTTATTGAGATAGCTCATGCAATTTAACTTCACCACTGGCTCCTCTATAGTCTAGATAGGACAAACAGACGTGAAACTAATAAAAAAAAAATGAAGTGATCAATGCCCAAAGGAGGTTGAACATGTTGCAGTGGAAGTTCTTTTGGGGTATAGGTTGGTCTAACTGATTGCCAAGATCCCTACCAGGGCTCAAAATATGTTATTCTCTACAGATCAGCACATATAGTTAACCCTATTATAAGAAAAGTTTACAAAGAGCTTATTTGAAACAAGAAAAAAAAAAGCTATCCATTTCTAGAAAGCCAGAAAGTAAAGTCTTACCTGAGCCTTTGGAGGTTATGGAAGATGCAGTGAAAATTGAAGCACATGTTTTTTGGTTGTTCTTACAAAATAAATACAAGAGATCAGTAGAAGAAATTAACATCAACTCATTTTAAGCAAATAAAAGGAAATAGTTCATTTAGCATTGTAGAATATTCTGCCTTAAAGAGGTCAGAGAGTCAAATACTGTAACTGATTAACTGGACCAATAACAATATTTGCATTGGCTAGTATAGGAAAATTAGGGCCAGATCTGTATTAGCTCTAGGGGTTTTCCTTTGAACTGAGTCCAAAAATACTCCCTAGCTCTTGTGTCTTGAATGTGTATAATTAACTCAGTCTGACCCAGTTGAATGGAGTGTATGTATCAATCTATTAGGCCTATATTCTTCCTTTCTAGGGAATATTAATTGGTACTCCTGCTATTTCTGGCTTAATCTCCATTGGGAGAATTTTTCTTTCTTTCTTTCCTTTCTACCTTTTTTTTTTTCCTTTCTCTCTCATATATATATACATACACATGTATGTATTAGTAATCATGCAATCATTTTAAATATTCTTTGCATATTAAAATTTTCATGTTAAGTTTATAGTAATAGAAAAAAATATTTAAAAACTTATCTTTCTTTAGAGGAAGAATAGGTAGAAGAAAAAGAAAATTGTCATATATATGCGGGTATATATACATAGTATATAGCATATGACATAACTATAAAATGTTTCTATTCTAACCATGTGCTTAAAATTTGTAGAAAAAACAGTTATTAAGGCTTCTATTTCTTAGAGAGTTGTTATTTCTCACTGTGGCATGCTATACCAGAACTATTTTTTAATTATGAGACAAACATACTTTATTTAATTATATAAATATTATGAGAATTTGGTTATGAACAATAACCTAAGATGGGATTGTGCATACAGCATACTCTGAGTCTAAACCCAGAAAGATAGTAAAGAACTGATAGGTAAATTTTGGAGAACTATAGCAATACAGTATATGAGGAATAAATTCAGGTGAGCAAAATAAGAACTCGGAGAGAGAATCAGAAAAAATTATCCAGTGAATCAACTGGTTTGGCTGGGATGAAATGCTCAGTGAGGATCAAGCACAGATTAGATCAACTCAGTTTTAACACTAGAAGTACCTGATCAACAGAGAAGGGACCTTTTTGGACAATTCCTGAGACAGAAAGAGGATACTGAGTTTTACAAGTGCAGAGTTGTGAATTACCCTGAGTACACATGTATTCCAATTCTTCATTACATGGGTAGCTAGGTGGCATGGTGGATAGATGCTGACCTTGGAATCAAGAGGACCTGAATTCTAAGTGTCTCAGACACTCATTCACTGTGTGATCCTAGATAAATCACTTTACTGTATTTGTATCAGTTCCTCATTTATCAAATGAACTGGAGAAGGAAACGGTAAAGCACTCCAGTATCATTGCCAAGAAAATCCAAATGGGGCCATTGGGAGTGACTGACATGACTCAGCAGAAACAGAAAGAAAACAATTTAAGCATAGGGAGATTAATAACCTAAAGTGAATGGAAAGCCCTTAGAAATAGAAGAATAAATTTGTGAGTCATCCCATTCTGGGAGTGGGGAATTGGAGGGGCTTATTACAGTTTTACTAATGGGTTCCCTTTTCAAGATTCCTCAATGATGCTAGCAAAGAAAATTTCTTTTTCTAATATAACCCTAGTAATGTGTTTTTTTTTGTTTGTTTCCAGCCATTATATGCAGAATTTTTCATGACAGAAGACTTTATCATCACCCAGAATAACAGTGATTATGCTCCTGATACCTTCTTAACTTCAATGCAAGATTTCCCAGGACCTACACATCACTGTTTCCCTGGGCCATAAATTACTAGGACTCCTATGAGCTTAATGCTTTCTTTTTTGCCTCCCCTCTTCCCCCCAATACTGCCCAAAGCTTTCTTGACCAAAACATTCTAGATCTCCTTGCACAGTGATTTTTTGGTAACTGGCTTTGTTCCTTGCTGAAGATCTGATAGGTCAGGACCACAATTCATCTAGCTTCAGCTGTATTTTTCGGATAATTTGGCTGCCTTCAGGTTTCCCTGACATATCTATTCCTGACCAAAAGACCCACGACCTCTGAAATATCTTCTTATATAGGCCTGGGCTTGATGGAGGAAATGATTAATAGTTCTTTTTAGTTTGTGGATCATTGTTTCATCTGGAACCTTTCTAGATCTTGATTAAAATTTATCTGTGATATTAGGTTTAGCTACATATCCTAATCTTTACTAGAAATTCCCCAAAGGGATATTCAAATCCAATTTTGCCAACTCCAGTACAGAGACTCTTTGTAAAGTGTCTCATTTCTTTTCACTTGATAACTGCCATATGCAAATTTTAATTACCATCTATCATTAAAAAGTTCTCTACTATGAATAGTCTATGATAATAACAAAGGTAGCTTTTTTCTTCTGTTGTGGGAGATTTATTTTTTTTAATTTTTATTTTCAGTTGCAATACTTACCCTTTCTCAACTCTATAAGTGGAAAGTTAGCCAACATTTCCACATTATCCCTGTTGTGAAAAATAAAGCAATAACAAAAGAAACTGGGAAAAAATATGCTTCAATCTGCACTCAAAATCCATTGCTGGAGGTGGATAATATTTTCATCACTACTCATTTGGAATTTAGAGTTGATAGATTTTCTTGGCAAGTAAACTTCCCATTCTTGTTCTTTCCATTTGTTTTTCTTGTCATTGCTACAGCTAACATTTATGATACAATATTGAATAATAATGGTGAAAATGAACATCCTCACTTCATTCCTGATCTTATTGTGAAGACTATTAGTCTATCTCCATTATAGATGATTCTACTTACCATTTTTAAAAAAATCCAATTATCTTTATGCTTCCTAGCATTTTTTTATAGGAATGGGTGTTACAATTCAACAAAAGTATTTTTTTCTTTCCTATATCTATTGAAATAATCGTATGTTTTGTTCTTATTTTTTGTTATTGCTAAAGTCAGTTATGTTTATAGTTTTTTCTAATATAGAACCAGCCCTGAATTCCTGCCTCCTACTTGGTAATAATGCATGATATTTATAGTACATTGCTCTAATCTCCCTAATATTTTATTTAAAATTTTTGCAACTGGCCTATAGTTTTCTTTTATTGTTCTTGCTCTCTCTTTTTTAGGTATTAAAAGCATATTTGTGACATGGAAGGAATATGATAGGACTCCTTTATCTATTTTTAAATAGCTTATTAAGTATTAGAATTAAGTGTTGTATAGAATTTATTGTTAAATTTATTTCACACTGCAATGCTCTCCCCCCTCCCAGGTTGCTTTTTTTTATGTCTTGTTCATTTTCTTTTTTTTTTAAACTGTCATTTAAATAAGCAAGAGCAAAATAGCTCTTAATAATTACTAAAATTTTATCTTCTTTGCTTATACATTCAGTCTCTTAATTTTTGATAGTTGGTGATGGTCTCTGGCCTTCTAAAAATGAAATTAGCTAATATTTTATCTATTTAACTCTTATTGTTGTTTTTAAACTTAAAAATATCACCTAATTTGATTTATTAGCTAATTATTATTGAGTTCTTTACTTTAACTTTTATTAATCATTGCTTAGATTTTTAGGATTTCTATTTTGACATTTAAAAGGGTTATTTCAAATTGATTGTTCTAGTATTTTTAGTTGCATTCCCAGTTCATTGATCTACTCTTTTATGGATCTATGAGTTTAGAAATATACGTTTTCCCTTAAATAAACCTTTGTCTACAACCAACAGCTTTTGATATGGTGTCTTATTATTGCCATTTTTAAATGATCTTATTTATTACTTCCATGATTTTTTTCTTTAACTCACTCATTATGTAATTTTAGATTACATTAAGCTTCAGTTGAAGTTAAAAAAAAAATGGGTAGCAATCCTAATCTCATACAAAGTAAAAGCAAAAATAGATCAAATCAAATGAGATAAGGAAGGAAACTATATCATGCTTAAAGGAACTATAGACAATGAAGTAATATTATTGCTGTACTTATATGCACCAAGTGGTATAGCATCCAGATTATTAGAGATGTTAAGAGAGTTACAGGAAGAAATAGACAGTAAAACTATAATAGTAGGGTACTGAAACCTTCCCTTCTCTGAACTTGATAAATCTAACCTCAAAATAAGTCAGAAAGAAGTTAAGGTGGTGAATAGAATTTGAGAAAAGATAGATATGTGTAATGACAAGCAAAATAGTACTTTGCTTGTTTTAGCTATTCAAATGCCTTTTAGCCTTGCCTTTAATTATGTGAAGAATCTTTATTGGAAATAGTATACATTGTGTTTCCCTTAACAGACTTAAGGCAACTTGAAGATCTTCTCTGCCCTTAATGTATTCTGTTTAACCTTTCACCTTTACCCTGTGTGTATTCGCCTGTTTCAGTTGTGTTTCTTGTAAACAACATATTATAGAATTATGGGTTTTAATCTATTCTCCTATGTGTCTCCATTTTATGGGAGAGATCATCCCATTCATATTCACAGTTATGATCACTATCTGTGTCTTTCTCTCCATCATTTCCCCCACCCTGTTTATGCTTTTATTTCTCCCTTCTCCCTTCCCCTGATCAAAAATGTTTTGCTTTTGACCACCCCTTCCCTTAATGTTCCTTCTTTCCTATCAGCACTCCATCCTTTTCTTTCCCCTTTTCTTTCCAACTGCCTGTACGGCAAATTAGATTCCTATACTTAACTGAGTATTCTATTTCTTCCTTCAACCAATTCCAATAAGCATAAAGATCAAACAATGCTCATCTTCCTCACTTCTTTCCCTCCACTATAACTTGTTTCTGTGCCTCTTCATGTGATGTAATTTACCCTTTCCTGTCTCTTTATTTCCTCTTCTCCCATTACAATCTCTTGCACACTTTAATTAGGTCTTTTCAACATCACATCATTTAAGTTATACCCACACCTTCTAGCTACATATATCCCTTTTCAATATCATAATTAATATACAATTCTCAAGATTTACAACTATCATCCTTCAAAGTAGGGATGTAAACAGTTTTTTTCTTATTGAATAACAAGGCTTTTGTTTCCTACTTTTTTCCCCCTGTTTACTTTTTAATGTCTCTCTTGAGTCTTCTATTTGAAGATCAAATTTTCCGTTGAACTCAGGCCCTTTCATATGAATGATCTGGATGTTCCCTTTTTCATTGAATGTCCATCTTCCATCTCCTTGCCTGAAAGATTTTCTTGAGTTTTGCTGGGTGATCCTTGGTTGTAATCTGAGCTCTTTTGTCTTACAAAATATCATATTTCAATCCCTCTAGTCTTTTAATGCTGAAGTTGCAAGATTCCATGTGATCCTGACTGTTGTTCTGTGATATTTGAATTGTTTCTTATTGGTTGCTTGCAATATTTTGTCCTTGACCTGATAATTCTGGAATTTGACTATATTATTCCTTGGCTCTTTCAAATTAAGATCCTTTTCAGGAGGGTTTTTTTTTTGGATTCTTTTAATGATAATCCTACCCTCTTGTTCTAGGATCTTGTAACAGTGTGCCCCCTAGTATATACAGAATGACTGTTGGCACAGGTGCTTTCTTCTGAGTTTCTAAAGGAAAGCAACTCAAAAAGGGTTAAGAATCTTAATTTTACTTTAATGAAACATATATATCATTCACTTAGTTCAGAGGAAAAATCAGCACTCTGAACTTCAGAAAATACAAATAGAAATTACAAGCAGACAAAAAACAGAGAAAATAACACAGTTTAACAAACCAACAGAAATGACCTCCAGTTATGTGACCATTACATACATACGCAGTTAGTTACCAGAGAGAGAAGCACCCACATTTGGGTTTTCAAAGTTGGGGGGATCAATGACTAGTCACTCAGAGTCTCATCTGAAAGAATCACATACCTCTTCCCATAAGTGAACCCCGAAGCAAAACTTCACCTCCCCTCTCTAGGATCTGAGGAAATCACAACCTTCATGATCTACACCCTAATTACAAAGTAACAAAAGATGTGGATGTTCCTGAAAAACAAGTCTCCCCTAAGCAAACTTCTCTTGTTGGGCTCCAAGTGAGGACCATTTAGGTAGAGGTAAGATCTTCAAATTCCCTAGGCCTATCAATGGGCAGGGAAGATCTTCAAATTTCCTTACCATTATAGAAGTTGGGACAGTTTTCCTTGATGATTTCTTGGAAGATACTGTCCTGGCTCTTTTTTTCATGATAGCTTTCCAGTAGGCTAACAATCTTTACATTATCTCTCCTGGATCTATTTTCCAAGTCTATTGTTTTTCCAATAAGATGTATTATATTTTGTTCTATTTTTTCATTCTTTAGATTTTGTTTGACTGATTCTTGATGCCTCATGGAGTCATTAACTATATTTGTCCAATTTTAATTTTTAATGAATTGGTTTTTTTTAGTTAGCTTTTGCATTTCCTTTTCCATTTGGCCAGTTTTTCCTTTTAAGGATTAATTTCCTCCAGTTAGGTTTTGTGCCTCCTTATCCATTTGGCCAATTTAACTTTTGAAGAAGTTGTTCTCTTCAGTGATTTTTTTTTTCCCATTTTGTCAATTATATTTTAAAAATCATTGGTCAATTTTTCTTCTACCTCTCTAATTTGGCTTTTAAAATCCTTCTTAAGCTCTTCAAGAATACTTTTTGGGCTTGCAACCAGTTCATATCCTCTTTTGAGTTTTCAGATGTGGGTATAGGGTCAATTCTGAATTTGGTTCTTCCCACTCACTATAATAGCATTCCATAGTCAGATGAGTCCCTGTTTTCACTCCACCATCTTGGCTCCACTTTCTCAAATGTGTTTCTTACAAACAAAATATTGTTGGATACTAGTTTCTAAACTGTTCTGTTATCTGCTTCTGTTTGATTTTATACTCTCATTTTTGATTACTAGCTGTGTATCTTTCAACCTGTTTTCTTCTGTATATCCTTCTCTCTCTTTTAAAATCTCATCTCTCATCTAAAGTCTGTTCTGATTCTGACCATTGCCTCCTTTTATCTCTCCTACCTTTTATCACTTTATCTTTTACCTTATCTTCTTCCCCTTCTACTATTTGATGGATATGTTTTTTAAATTACCAATTAATTATGCACACTCACATACACAGACAGACACATAATATTTTTTGAATCATTTTAGATGTTAGTGAGGTTTAAGCATTGCCCATCTCTCCTGTCATTTCCCCCTCCACTGTGAAAGTTCTTTAAATGCATTTTTTCACGTGATATATTTTCCCTAATTCTTCCTCTCCTTTCTTCCAGGGCATCCTTCTTTCTCATCTATTCTTTTTTTTGTCATCCTAATATAAGTACCTCATTCATGAACTCTCTCTTTATCTAGAATTATTTTTACTGATCTAATAATTATAAAATATTTAGAAGATACTTGTATCATCTTCCCATATTAAGAGGTAAAATGTTTATAAACTTATTGAATTTCCTATTATCTCTTTCATATTTACCTTTTTATGTTTTCTTTGATTCTTGTATCTGAAATTTAAATTTCCTATTCAGCTATGAACTTTTTATCAGGAATGCCTGTAAGTTCTCTGTTTCATTTTATATACATTTTTTCCCTTGAAGAATATAATCAGCTATGCTGGATGTCTTTTACTTATTGGAATTCCAAGCCATTTTGCCTTCCAGGATATAAAATTACAAGCTTTTGAGATTCTTTTTCCATCTGGCAGATTCGACTTTTTAAGACATTCTTCTCCTCATTGGCTTTTTGGGCCTCCTTTGACATTTGAGTTAATCTATTTTTTAAGGTGTTATTTTCTTCAGTCAGGTTGTTGACTTTCTTATCATGAATTTCTTGCATCATTCTGATTTCTCTCCCCAATTATTCCTCCATTTCTCTTATTTGGTTTTTAAAATCCTTTTTAAGCTCCTCTATGGCCTCTATCGGCTTCATATTTTTCTTGGAACCTTTTGATGTGGGAGTTTTGACTGTGTTGTCTTCCTCTCATTCCATGCTTTGGTCCTGTTTGTCCCCAAAAAAGCAATCTAAAGTTGAATTGCTGGGCTTGCTTTGCTTCCTTGGCCTGCTCGTGTTGACAGTCAATTACTTGGCTTTTGGGCTCAGTAGTAAAATTCTGCTTTCAGAGGGGAGAGCTCTGTCCCAAATTGCTGGGGTTTTTGCAGCTGCTGGAGCTATTCAGAGGCCACTGTTTTTTGCAGCCCACATCAGCTTTGGCTCACTGAAAATGCACCTGAGGATCACCAGCCAAGACCACAATCTGATCCAGGCAGCTCAAGGCAAGAGCACTTAGCCTCTGAATGATTGCTTGGCCCACCTGCAATCTGCAGGCCGGGAGCTTCTGAAGCAGCCACATGGAGACAGCTGCAGGGCCACCACTTCAGACTGCTTCTAGCTCTTGAGGAAGTTTGACCAGATCATTTACCCCAAATTTAGCTGAGTTCCACTGACCTTTTCCCTTTTTCCTTGGCTTTTGTGGGTTTGTGATTCTGGAAATCATCACAGCTGCTGATGATCCACTCTCCTGAACACTACAGCCACAGCTTCTCCTGGATACCCTGGGGCTGAAATTGCATAGGGCTGGGCTCTGCTTCCAGCATGCTGCAATGACCACCTGCTGGGCTGCCTTCAGCAGGAGCTTTGTTATTCCGTCATTTTTGTGGAGTCTGGAGCTCTTTCACTTAGTCTTTATTTCTTATGGCTTGATTAGTCTGGAAATTACCACAGCTGCTGCTGATCCACCCTCCTGAAGGCTCCAGCTGTGGCTTGTTCTGGCTGCTCCCAGGCCAAGCTATGGTTTTGGGCCCAGCTGATTTTGGCTCCCAGCCTGCTATGATGAACCCTTCCTGTCCCGCTTGCTGAGCTGCCTTCAGAGGGAGATGTGTTTTTCTGTACTTTTGTGAGTTCTGGAGCCCTAAAATTTGCTTAGAGTCATATTTTATGGGTATTTGAGGTGGCTATGTGGGACCTGTGGAGTGTTCCTGCTTCTGTGCCACCATCTTGGCTCCACTCCCTTCAGCTGTTTTTCTAATGTAATATTTCATATAGTCTATTTTTTTCATCATTTTAACTTTGTGTTATTGTTTCTTAATGTCTCATAGAGACATTAGTTTCCATTTACTTAATTCTAATTTTTTAAGAATTTATTTTCTTTAGTGAGCTTTTTAACCTCTTTTTTTTTTAAATTATGGCAATTCTCTTTTTTAAGGAATTATTTTTATCAGTGATTTGTTTACCTCTTTTATCATTTGACTTTCAGTATTTTTGTGTCACTTTTGCCAATTTGTTAATTATTTTTTTCATAATTTTCTCCCTTTTCTCTTTTTTTCCTTAATTCTCCCTTTACCACAATTTAATTGATTTTGAAAATCATTTTTAGCTTTTCCAGTTTTCTTTTTAATCTTATTTCCAATTTCTTTTTAAGTATTATTTCCAATTAATACAATACAATACTATACTATACTATACTATGATATACTGTGATATGATATGATATGATATAATGTAATATAACATAACAC
>JAQQSV010015790.1:0-11990 GCA_028646515.1 Pseudochirops corinnae | reverse complement strand
ATGACCCCCCCCCCCCTCCAAAAAAGAAAAGAAAAGAAAAGAAAATGGAAGCCACACCCGGTCATTTGTAGACAGTGTTCCCACTATCCTGAAGACTCAGAGCAAGACAGCTATAAAGATAGCTTGGATATAGACACTTTGAAATTGCTTATTCCTAGGAATTGTAAGGCTTTACCAAGCATTAGGTCCTCAGAACCAGAGGAACCCTACTCTCTATCACTCCCCATCCCACTTAATCTCCATAGGTATTTAAAAGTTTAGAAAAATTAATGACTTTTCTTATTGATGCTTTCACTAGTTCATAGCTTTTCTCTACTTTTATTACCTATTTTCTGGGAACAGTGATGTTTAAAACTCTCCTCAGGTGAAAAAATATTTTCAAAAGCAAACTAATGAAAGAGATTTCTCTGTCACTTCTATCTTTTGAAGATCTCTGGCAAAATCTTATTCTGGGATGTAGTTCTAGTTACTCTCTCTTCAGGGGTTGTAGTTAACTTCAAAGGAACCAGGATTCACCCCTCACCTATGGCTCAGATTCTTATTAAGATCTCTGCTTAATTTCATCTTTCCCTCGCCATAATACAGGTAGCAAAAGGTCATCCCAGTTATACTTCCAGTTACGAAAAGGAAGTATGAACTTTAAAATTTTTAATAGTAATATATTTAAAAATTCAGAAAAGAATATTATTCCTTTTTACCTATAAAATGGAATGCAGTACTTCCTGACTTTATAATACCAGAAAGTTTTTTCCCTCTCCATACAAACTGATGAAAAGAATTTCAAGAATACATGAATTTCCAAACTTTAATATTATAATAAACTGTGACTGTATTCTCTTTTTTCCCCTCTTCTCTCTCCGGTCCTTCATCTTAAAGAGGGACCTCCCTCCTTCAAAAAAAGTGTAGTATTGATCTTGCCCTCTCAATGTTTTTGGCAAGTATTGAGGTTTTATTCATTTTGATACATCCTTCTTTTCTCACTTTTATCATCCTGAGATGGTCATGTGAGAGACTGCTATTTTGTCTGGTTTTTGTTGGATTTTTTCTTTTTGTATGCTTCCTGAAAATGATTTTATATTCTATGTTATTCATTTTATAAATAGAATATTTTGCATTTTAACTTATACTTAACCATAATACAAACTAGTCTTTTTATATGGCATTAAGTTGCATGTTCTGTGATTTAGTAGAGATGTCTAGGGGAAAAAATGTTTTTCAACCCCCTATTCCTGATCTGTCATTTCTCCTAAGAAATCTAAACCGGAGTGCAGCTAGGTGACACAGTGAATAGAGCACTGGCCATGGAGTCAGGAAGACCTGAGTTCAAATGCGGCCTCAGACACTTAACACAAAACTAGCTGTGTGACCTGGGGAAGTCACTTAACCCCAATTGCCCTATCTTCCCCCCCTCCAAAAAGCAAACCCACCTCCCCCAAAAAAAGAAATCTAACCCAGGACTGGATTTGAAGAAAAAACCCATTGGTTTTCTTAGGTTTGTTCCCTTGCCCCAAAGCTCATCTTTGTTCCCCTGGGATTTTCTTTCTGAAAAAAAAAAATGACTAAAATTCGATCAGATGACACCTTTTTATCTTCCTTGTGATACATCTGATTGTAGCATAGACCAAGGAAGATGAAGAAGTTGATTTATTTAGTTCTCTTGATCTTAAAATAAAGTTAAGAAAAATGTGGCATGGTAGTACCCTACTACTTGGAGGCTAGGCTTGTCTTTATAAGTAAGCATCTAGATTGTTTTTATTTGAAGAAAAGGGGCCTTGTGCTAGGACCTGCTGATACTTCAGTATAAATAAAACTACATACATATTTCAATCTACCTAAAAATTCTCAATCCCCCGATCTTTTTATTCTGAATTTTTCCTTGTTAACTGCTCATGCTAGAGCCAGACATATCCATTTAAATTTTTAAAAAGTATAATTTCATATATATTAAAATATAATTTCAAGGATTAATGGAATTGGCATTTTCTAGGGCTAACCAGCCAAATAGACTCTCAAATATATGAGCCCTAGAACTCAGAAGTTAGGGGAGCAACTTGCAAAATCTTTATTTACTTTTAAGGACAGTCAAAGTTTATAATTTTGTTGAGTATAAAATTATGTAATGGAGGCTTCTGGAAGGTACATTAGCTATTTGGGGAGTAAGAAATACTATGGTTTCTTGTCTTTATTTGGTGTTTTGCTTTTGTTTTTCTTTTCCAAAAAAAATTAATAGTTTCTAATCTTAGAATCTGGCAAAAAGGGAAATAAAGGGGAAATGAACTCTGTCTCCTAGCACATTTCAGTCAGTGTTTCATTCAACATGCATTTATTAATATGTACTATGTGACAGGCACAGTGATAAGTTCTAAGGATACCAAAAAAGGCAAAATGATAGTGGGGATAATCTGCTGAATGGGTATGGGAAGGGAGGAGTTCAAGGGTGTACAGGGATTTGCCTCTGCAAAGAGAAGGGCTATTTTTTCATGTAAGACAAAATTGAAGGAGATAATAGGGGGAGACATCTGAATAATGTCAGTTTAAGGAGAAAAGGAAAAGAAGGAGCCCTTTGTGAATGGCCTCAGGTTTGCGTCTTGTTGGTTTGCTTATTTGTTTTTGGTGAAGTATGAGACAAGTTTCTCAACTTAGAAGGTATGGAGAGAGAGTGCAGTAGGAGACTGGAGAAGGGAAGAAAAGGTTTCGAATAACTTCTAAGGTGAATAAGGAACAGCAAGGAAAGTGCAACTCTTCTCATAGAAGGCCTACTTTTAGTTCCCTGACTTCCTGATAGTCTCCTAAGCCAGGTAATAGGTGATTTTTATTATGTGCAAGCTAGAAAGTTTCTAAGTGTCCTGAGAGTTCCAGAATAGCTATCATGAATCAAAGATTTGACTTCAGTACAAAGAAAATACTTAATAAAGGCTTATTGACTGATTGACTTTCCAAAAAAAGAAGTTTGTCTTGCAGTGACCTGGATCTGACTCTGGAAGACCAAGATGGGAAAGGATTAACTCACTACCATTGTCAAAACTTGCACAGCAGTTGTTACTGGAAATGGAACTAAGATAGCAGCCATTGGGGCTGCTAGGTGGTGCAGTGAATAGAGCACCCGGCCCTGAAGTCAGGAGGACCTGAGTTCAAATCCAGCTTCAGACACTTGACACACTTACTAGCCATGTGATTCTGGGCAAGTCACTTAACCCCAATTGCCCTCCAAAAAGCAAAAAATAAATTTAAAAAAAAGAATTTCTAAAAAATAAAAAAGATAGCAGCCATTTTCTAACATCTACTCCTGCATTCAAACTGTTACAATATGTTACTTTAGAGGAAGAAAATCTGGTCTCACTCAAATAATATAGTTAGAAAAGGGGGAAGTATTTTAATAGTCTGATCTCTACCTGTCTCAGTTCAATGGCAACATTTCCCTTCTCCTTGCCTTTCACATGACAAATAGAAGTTCATCCTTCATTGTCCTCTGCCAACAGATCTGATTTTCCTCATAGTAAACATGAAGTCCAAAACTCAATGACAATGGTAGGAAGAAGCCCTAGTGCCAGAATAGAGGTCTTATACCTGCTCCTCTTCTTTTTAGTTGGTTTCCTGACTATTGCCAGAATTATGTATGCCCTATAATTCCCACATAAATAGTAATCAATAATAATAATGTAATTAGTAATTAAAAGGTAAGAGGGCACAGCATGGGGATGCTACATTACTTTGTATACAGTTTATGTTTATTCATTTAATATGTTGTTTTTCCTCAATAGAAAGGGAACTCCCTGAGGAGCAGGTACTGTTTTCATTTTTATTTTTGAATTCCAAGTGCCTAAACCCTTGCCTAGCATATGTCAGATGTTTAATGAAAGCTTCTTGAACATTGCATCAAATTTCATTACAGAATACCTGTGTATATATATTCCCAGAAACACATATTGTGTTCAATCTCTGCAGGTAAAAATCTAGTCAAGATACTGAGATTTTTTATTAAGAAATTTCAGGCAAAAAGGTCTTTATTAAAAAGAAAACATGCATCCTTTGGAGAATGTTTTATATAGATTATCTAGATTGGCAACCTTGATTGAATTGGAAAATTATTCCTTTGGTCTGAGTAAAAACTGCTTAAGGATAATGTAAATAGCTCTCTCTCTCTCTCTCTCTCTCTCTCTCTCTCTCTCTTTCTCTCTCTCTCTCTCTCTCTCTCTTTCTCTCTCTCTGTGTCTCTCTCCATATATATATGTATATATATCTTTATATATATGTATATATATAAACACATGTGTATGTGTGTATGTATGCACATAGATACATATACAAATATGTACATATGTATGTACACACACATTTAGTGGTGTTCTCCCATTTGGGGACCATTCAGAGTAAAACAAAAATGGCAGCATGACCTTCATTCTAGAAGATGCTGATAAATGGAATCATTCGGTCATGTACCAGTTAAACTATTTGATTGCTTCATCTAGAATTTAAGGACTCATTCATGATTTGCTCTAGAGCCGTCGGTGACAATTTGTGTCTTATACCAAACCAAAAAACATGTTTGGGATTTCCACTAGAGATCTACCTTGTTCACAACCTGTCTGTGTTCTATGATCATATTCTTATGCTTCTCAAATAATTTTTAAAATGATAAGAGAAAAATGAAAAAAATCTGAGTTAAGATTTTTAAGCTTCTGTATTATATATCATACATATTTATGTTATAATGCTACATAATTATTTTTCAGTTTATGTTTTCTTTTAGCTAAGAATAATGATGAATATCATTTAGCTATTCTTTTAATTAATATCTAGCATACATAAGGTACTTTGAGGTTTATAAATATCTTTATGGACATTATGTCCATTAATCCTCACAAAAACTCTCTGAAGTAGGTGCTATTGTTGTACCAATAGTAGAGTTAAGGAAATTGAGGCTGTTGTGGTTTGTCCATATTAAGAGGGTAAAGTCTTGACTTGCACACAAATTTCATTTAATTGAGGCAAAGCTGTGCAAAATAATCAACCTCACTCCCTCCTCCAGAGTCATCAAAGTCCAGTGGCAAAAACCAAATTCAAGAAGACTGGTCATGGCACAAATGTAGTGAATGACCTTGGCCTTTCCAAATTAATGTCTTCTGATGTCTCAGTTTGTCTGAAGCAAAACCCATTCAATGACTAAGGGCTGAGTAGGAAATGAGACAAAAGATGGTCAATTTTACAATCACAAAAAATATCAGTCTAGGAGGGGAAACCCCTCAAAGTTTTTGGCCAGAACAATTGCTATTTATGCTCATTCTAAGCTGGCAAGACCTAAACAATGAGCCACTGGGACTCAACTGAGGTTTATTATTGTCCATTCAATGAAAGCCAGAGTGATTTGGGTTTAAAGGTTAGTCAAGTAACTCCATCTGAAACATTATGAGCTGGTCTAAAAAGTCATTGGACCCTTTAAAACTATTGCCTTTTTTTTTCCCAGAGCTGTTTCAAGAAATCATAAATGGAAACTGAGCAAAACAAAATGCAAACTGTCCCAGCAAATTCAGCTGGAAGAGATATTTTTATACATACATGCATGAATACAAACTTATTTAGAGAGATATTACAGTGAGAAGGTAATTAAATATGTGAGAGCTGATGAGATCACCAAGTAGTAGAGGGGGAAAAGAGAAGAGGGCCCAAAATCAAACCCTGAGGGACACCTTTGGTTAGGGTGTGTGATTTCAAAGAGGATGCAGAAAAGTAGATTGAAAAGAAGTGGTCTGATAGATAACAGAAGAAAGTAGTATCACATAAATCTTTCAGAGGAGAAGATGATTAGCAGTGTCAAAGGCTACAGAGAGGTCAAGGAGAATGAAGATTGAGGGAAAAAAATCATCGGATCCAACAACTAAGGTATTATTAGTGACCTTGCAAAAAGCAGTTTTGGTGAAATGGTAAGGTCAGAAACTGGATTGTAAGAGATTAATACCTACACAGTTTCAGGCACTTTTCTAAGCATCGAATGTTCTAGCCTGGCCTGGCTCAGGCTTGTAACCATATTTAACATTGGAACAAAATATTCAGGTTCATTCAGAATTGGAACAGAAGGAGACACTTGGACATCATTCAACAGTAACAAAAGGAGATTTATAAAGCCACAGAAAGAGAAGGATATTCAGCTGGAGTTACTCCGAGGACACTCCAAACTGAGTCAGCTGAGTAAAGCTCCTTTGCCTGAATTACTCCTCATTTCCTACCAGCCGAGCATCATAAAGGGCTACTTGAGCTCCTCTGATGAATCTTGATGAAAGACTTACCCATTGAATGGGTCATCTTATTTCAAATGGTTTCTCCTTATATCCACAATAGATATTCATTTATCAGTCAGAACAAATGTCATTTTTCTATTTTTTTAAAGGAAATAGAAGCCCAGAGACATTAAATGACTTGCCCAACACTATGTAGTATGAAGTATCAGAATCAATGTTTCAATGGACATTTTAAAGGACTCAGGTCCAGAACTTTGAGCCATTTTACTATCTATGATGTATATCCAGTCCGTGTTAAAAGGACCAATCACTTTATCTCTCTGGGTTTTCCTCATCTATAAAATGCTACAGTTGGACTAGACCAGTGGTTCTCAACCTTCCTAATGCCGCGACCCTTTAATACAATTCCTCATGTTATGGTGACCCCCAACCATAAAATTATTTTTGTTGCTACTTCATAACTGTAATTTTGTTACTGTTATGAATCTGACATGCAGGATGTATTTTCATTGTTATAAATTGAACATAACCCACAGATTGAGAACCGCTGGACTAGATAATATTTGGGACAGCTAGGTGGATAGAGCACTGGACTTGAAGTCAGGAAGACCTGAGTTCAAATCTAACCTAAAACACTAGGTATGTAACCCTGTGCAAGTCACTTAAATTGCTTTGCCTCAGTTTCCTTATCTGTAAAAAGAGCTGGAGAAGAAAATATCTTTGCCAAATGAGTCAAGAGTCAAGCAAAAGTGAAAAATGAACAAAGAAAAGATAATATTTAAGATATGTTTCAGTTATGAATCCTATGTTCCTATGATTTCATTTTTGACATACACTATATGCAAGAGCAGCATATGTTCAGAGCAATATGAGTAGCAATATGAAAAAACACATTTAAATATCACTTTGCAGTTTAGAGAATCCTTTCCTCATGAACATTTTTTGATGTAAATAGTATAAAATTTTCATTTTCATGTGATAGAAGAGAGAACTAAGGTTCAATTAAGTTAAATGCCTTGTCTGAGGTTCACACATCAGGACCACGACTAACTACAATCCCAATTCTCTTTGAACTTCATTACTTCCACTAACCCTAAAGAGACTGTGCTAATACTTTCTTTGTGTTTAAAGATGGAAATCATGAAATAGAAACTATGAGTAGCATGATCCATATTTAGTATGACTTTTTTAAAAAATTCAAACTCATCTTTTTCTTCCCTGAATGCCTGATACCATGCTGCTAAAAGTTGGAGATATGGAATTTATACACATGCTCTTAAAATAAGAATTCTGACTCTCTCTCTCTCTCTCTCTCTCTCTCTCTCTCTCTCTCTCTCTCTCTCTCTGTGTCTCTCTCTGTCTCTCTCTCTCCCTCTGTCTCTTTCTCTCTCTTCCTCTCTCTGTGTCTCTCCCTCTCCCTCTCTCAAAATGTTAATATAATCCTTTTTTCTGGCACTAAAATTCTTTTCAAAAAACTTTTAAAAAAAACTTAATTCAATTCTCAACTTCTTAACAAAAACTCAGGATTTTTAAATCCTATGATATGGGTGGTATAAATGTTTGTATTTCCACTTAACCAAAGAGGAAAGTGAGACTAAAGTAGGTTAAATGACTTACCCAAGGTCACACACATATTAAAGACTAAATACAATTCCAATGTTCTTTGTGCTACATTTCTTAACTAACTCCAAAGGGGCTGTGCTAATAATTTTCCCTTACATTTATAGTTGGTAATTAGGAAATTGAAATTATGAGTAGCATACTCCATATTTATTTCAGATGCATCTTTTTCTTTCTTCATACTTGTTACCATACTGCCAAAAGCTAGAGATTTGTAATTCATGCATGTGCTCTTAAAATAAAAATACTGACAACTGTTCCTGTCTCTCTCCTAAATCAAAGTGTTAATATGCCTTCTTTTTCTTACCACTAAAATTCTTTCCACAAGACTAAAAAACAATTGAAGCTTAAATAATTCAATTCTTAACTTAAGAGAAATGAAAGATTAAATCATCCCTTTACTTCTTTTATGAAAAATTGTCACTTTTAATAATCTTCACTCCTTTGGACATTAAAAAAATGTATTTCTTTTTAAAAATTTATTTATTTGTTTACTTCCAGTTTACAACATTCAGTTCCACAATCTCCTGAATTTCAAATTTTCTCCCCCTTCCCCCCCCCATGGCGGCAAACAATCTGATATAGGTTCTACAAATACCTTCACATTAAACATTATTCAAGTTATAAAGAAGAATTATAACCAAGGGAGTGAACAATGAGAAAGGAACAAAACAAAAAATAGAGTAAGTAGTTTCCTTCAATCTGCTTTCAAACTCTAATTCTTTCTCTAGATGTGTATAGCCTTTTCCATCATGAGTCCTTTGGAGTTGTCTTTTATAACCTTGCATTGTTGAAATGAGCCCAATTTATCAAAGTTACTCATCATAGATATGATGTGTCTGTAATTGTGTTTAATGTTCTCCTGGTTATGCTCCTCTCACTCAGCATCAGTTTATAAAGCCTCTCTAGGTTATTATAAAATCTGTCTGCTCTTCATTTCTTACAACACTATAACTTGTTTAGCCATTCCCCAACTGATTTCCACCTGAAATCCACCTGATTTCCAGTTCTTTGCCACCACAAAAAGGGCTGCTATAAATATTTTTGTACATACTTCTCCTTTTCCCACTTGTATGATCTCTTTGGGATACAGCCCTTGAAGTGGTATTGCTGGATAAAAAGGTATGCACATTTTATAGCTTTTTGGGCATAGTTTCAAACTGCTTTTCAGAATGGTTAGACCAGTTCACAACTCCACCAACAATGCATTAGTGTTCCAATTTTCCCACATCTTCTTCAGCATTTATCATTTTCCTGTTTTGTTATTTTAGTCAATCTGACTGGTGATATGTAGTTCTTCAGAGTTGTTTTGATTTGCATTTCTCATATCAATAATGATTTAGAGCATTTTTCATATGATTATAGATATCATTAATTTCTTCCTCTGAAAGCTGCCTGTTTATATCCTTTGACCATTTATCAATTGGAGAATGACTTGTGTTCTTATATATTTGACTCAATTCTCTGTATATTTTAGTAATGAGGCCTTTATCAGAGATACTGCTTGTAAACATTCTTTCTCAATTTTCCATTTTCCTCCTAATCTTGGTTATATTGGCTTTGTTTGCACAAAACCTTTTCAATTTTGTTTTCTTTTAAATGACTTATTTATTTACTTTTACAAGTAAATTTTTTTTTACAAGATTCAGTTCCACATTCACTTGAGTTTCGGATTTTCTCCTTTTCAATTTAATGTAATCAAAATTATCCATTTTGCATTTCATAATGTTCTCTATCTCTTGTTTGGTCATAAATTCTTCCCTTCACCATAAATCTGACAGGTAAACTATTCCTTGCTCTCCTAGATTGCTTACAGTATCAGCCTTTTTATCTAGATCATGAACTCATTTAGATTTTATTTTGGTATATGGTGTAAGATAATGGTCTATGCCCAATTTCTGCCATACTATTTTGCAGTTTTCCCAGCACCTTTTTGTCAAATAGTGAGTTCTTATCCCAGAAGCTGGAGTCTTTGGGTTTATCAAAGAGTAGATTACGATAGTTATTGTCTACTGTGTCTTGTGTACCTAATCTAGTCCACTGATCCACTACTCTATTCCTCAGTCAGTATCAAGTAGTTTTGATGCTGCTGCTTTATAATACAGTTTAAAATCTGGCATGGCTAGGCCAACTTCCCTAGCATTTCTTTTCATTAATTCCCTTGATATTCTGGACCCTTTGTTGTTCCAGATGAATTTTGTTACTATTTTTTCTAGCTCTACAAATAATTTTTGACAGACTGATTGGTATGGAACTAACTGGGTAAATTAATTTAGGTATTATATTAGTTTGAAAAAATGTATATCTATTATATCTCTCTAGGTCTTATCATTTTGGGTATCTATCACGGTAAAAACTCAACACCCCTTATTTTGAAAAGTTTTTCGTTTGGTTGGCTTCCCCTCCCCTAGCAGCCATCAATGACACTGAAAGAGAAAGTGCAAAATTTAAAATAGACTCAAGTTACAAGTAGGATAATAGATCAAAAGCTGAAAAAAGGACCTTAGAGATTATCTATACTAACTACTTCATTTCACAGAGAAGAAGAGTAAGTCCCAGAGAAGTTAAATCACTTTCCCATGGTCACTCAAGTATTAAGTAGCAGAGCTGGATTCAAATGTAGGTCCTGTATATGAATATGTGTGTGTGTTACATTGTGTCATAACACTGTGCTTAGATAAATCAAGGATCTAGAATTGAAAGTTCTACTTCTGTCAATCCAGATTCCAAACTCTCTAACTCTCTGTAAGAATAGAAAATATTTGAGAGTTTCCCCAAAATATTTATTACTGTGTAAGTGGCCTGATGAAACAACTCTCATATTTAAACAAGGCTGCTCTGACAACTGACATATAGTTATCTATCACAGGGCCTCAACTTAAGGATTTTCCATGTTGGAAGGACCTGCTAAAACTAGAATTAAACTGGGATGCTCTTTAAGAAGACAGAGTCACCTCTCAACCCATGTGGAAGAGAACTTTGGGAAAGTGAAGAAATGCTAAAACAAACTATGATAAAAATTCAGATGAATCACTCATTTGGTGTCATATAAACAAAAACCTCTCCCTGTCCCAACTTGCAACAAATATTTGACCTTTTTAAAAAAATCACTTCAGTTTCTCTGCATAGACACAACCCATGCAAATGGAACGTGCAAGCCCTAGTCTGAGATGCTGATTCAGAAATCCTAACATGCTAATACATTCTTAATCTCTAATGATGTTCTAAAGATTATAATAACAATCTTGTCAGTCTTTTAGGTGGAATTAGTATTTTTATCTTGGTTAGACGCTTGCACATTATGATTAACTCAGCTGTTAATTTATGATCATAAATCATTAAATTACCTTGGTCACAACTGTATGATATTATTATTTGGCTATAGAAGTAATCACCAGCCTCACTTTCTCCTTGAGAGCCATATGGGTGCAACGGCCAAATATAGATCAGGACAACTGAAGATGGCCCAGCATGCAGTGGGGACTTTGGCCTTTTCAGTGTAAGGTCTTTAACAGGTCTCAGTTTGCATGAGGTAATACCCATTCAGTGATTAAAACTTAATAAGAAATGAGACAAAGAATGTCCTCTTTTAAAAAAATAAACAAACTTTGCACATCCCTCCCTCATTTAAATCCAATTCACTTGCATGTCATGGCATCCCTTCCCTGATGTCATGGTCCTCTTCAAGAATGAAGGAAAAACACAGCAGCTTTTGTGAATAGAAAAGGAGCTGCCCATTGCGGGCCAAACTTCCAGTTGGGCAACACTGCTTGCTTTCTTGCTTTCTTCCTTTCTTCCTTTCCCTCTGTCCACATAGAGTATCACACCCTTACCTGAGAGTACTCTGCCTGAAGGTAATGTGAATTTTAATCTCTGAATTTTTTTCTCCTTAAAGGCCAGTCTTAACTTCAGATCAGTCTAGCTCTCTTTGATTAGCCAATGATAGGTCCCAGGCCAGTTTGGTCATTGATTGAACCCTGAATGGTTCAAAATGTTTCTACTGGGGGTAGAGGAGCCAAGATGGCAGCATAGCAGCAGCAACACATCGCAGCTCTCACATATCCACCCCAAAATACCCATAAAATATGACTCTAAACCAAACCTACAACTCCAAAACGCACACAAGGTTACTTC
>JAQQSV010015789.1:0-11990 GCA_028646515.1 Pseudochirops corinnae | reverse complement strand
ACCAACAATGCATTAGTGTTCCAATTTTTCCACATCCTCTCCAGCATTTGTCGTTTTCCTGTTTTGTCATTTTAGCCAATCTGACTGGTGAGATGTGGTACCTCAAAGTTGTTTTGATTTGCATTTCTCGAATCAATAGTGATTTAGAGCATTTTTCCATATGCTTAAAGATATCTTTAATTTCTTCCTCTGAAAATTGTCTGTTCATATCCTTTGACCATTTATCAATTGGGGTAAATGCAAGTCTTCTTGACTCAGACCCAGAACTCTATTGACTACTCTACCTATCTACCTGTTGCAAAGACAGTTCACAACTTCTAGTACTTCATGGTCTGGAAACCCATCTTTCTTTGTATGTCACGGTTCTCTCTTAGAGTGCCCTAACTTACCAGCAGAGGCAACCGGTTTCACACCCAAACTCAATGACGCTAGCGTACCTTTTAGGACAGAAGAGTCACAGCTCTGAGATCCAAACAGAAAGGTTTATTAAGGTCTCTCCATGGGAAAGCCATATACTAAGGCAGTCTTCAAAGATACCTCCCAGGTGTAGGTCTTAAATAGACCCCAGATCCACATACCACACCTGATAGAGCCCAGCTGAACAGAATTGTGAGAGGAGGAGTGCAATTACAAGGGTATGAAGGCCCCAAGGCGTGGAGATGCCAATCAGGAACAGCAGGTAACCCCACGCAAGAGAGTCTTAAGCAATGCAGTATCCCCTGGCCGGGGACAGGGCAATATGCCCTGACCTCCACGTGACCCAACTAATTCCCGGGCCTCAAACACTTCCCTGTGGCATGACACAACCACTTGCAATGTGAACCTCACATTTGTAGACTTCTCACACAGCTTCTCTCACATACAGCATCTCTTGCTAGATGGGGTGCTCGGCTGGCTCCCAGGTCTCTTCTCTACAGCTTGACTCTTGATGAACAAGGTCCTTGAAGCTGCCTCCCCTGTATCTGAGTTTGTTTGGAATGTGTGATCTCTGTTCCTCACTGGATGCAGTGTCTCCTGCTGGTCTAGCAGCACCCTTTCAAAGTTATATGCCTCATGGGGGACAGGGGAAAGCAGAAATATTTGTCAACTGGACGCATTTGAGGATTATCAAGATCTGAAGACAGTTCGAGGGTTTGTGGCTATTACTGGAGATTTATTAAGAACTATTTCATCGTTAAAAATCTTTTCAATAACTTCATTTGTAGTTTGAGAACCATAACCAGAAGGATAGGATGGGGCCAATCAGCTTGATGGCATCTTTTGAAGGTTGTTGGGACAGGAAGTGTAAACACGTCTTAAAGGATTTGGTTGACTTCTTTCACATAGTCACCAGCATTAGCTTTAGATGAACTAAGAAAACCCGTTGACCATCCTATAAAGTTCTGTGCCGGTAAAATGATGATTGCTACAAATCTGTTGCAGCAAGGGGCTCAGGAACATTAACCAGAGAAACTCCTTTTGGAATTTTAGACATTTTCTTTGATCTGATTTTCAATGGATGATTGACAGTGAACTCAGCTATAGAACAAAATGATACATGTATTAAAAAAAAAAGTATGTGTTTGGAGAAGGAGAGAAGGAAAGAATAATTAGGGAATCAGGCTTAGATCTCCTATTGAAAAAATGGTGGAATTCTGTCTCATAGCCTTCTATTCTATAGTGTTAAAAGTATTCTATGATGACTGGACATCTGAACCAAGAGAAAAGTTTGGATCTGCTGTGGGTGATGTTCTACTGGCCTTAGACAGCAGAAGATTTATGCCAGAAGTGTGAGACCCGTGCTCAGTTGTGCAAAGGAAACTGCTTACTGGAGAGAGTAAGCAGCAATGAGCCTTTGGAGGTGATAAGGATAAGCTTCTTGTTTCTGCCTGAGGATGAAAACATTATAAGCAATGTACTATTCTAACACCTCTGCCTACTCGATTCGGGTGGTTTCCTGAAGGACAAGCATCTGACTGTTTGCTGAAGCTACAGTCTGAAGGGCATATGACACTGTGTTGGCTGAGAGATTTCTGGGCCTCTGAGTGGTACCTGAGGGAGGTGTGACTTCAGATTTTGACAAAGGCAGTCTATAAAAACAAATGGGGACTTTTGAATGGCAGAATGAGTATCTCCCTGGAGGTATAAACATGTGGAGAAGCAGTGTCCCACCGTGTCCCTGATTTTCAATGCTTGGTTTTCTCGAAGTCACTGAAGTCACACCTTCCTTCTGTACTCCTTATGCCCATGCACAGTTTCACAGGACTTGGAGGTCTCTCAACCAATGAGTTGTCCCTTATACGTGCAGACCAGTAATGATATGTACAATCCTATCTACCAGAAACCAGAAAGTTTGCATAGTACCAAAGGGGCTACAGGAGAATTATTTCTTTTTTACTCCTCTGCCAAGATTCTCTTGATTAGGGTCAATATTTTGAAAACAAGCTATTCAAGAAGGTGCTGACCTGGCCATTACTCAATACATAGGGTATAGGGACATTCATAACCTATCCCTCAGTATGGTTTTCTAAGTGTTTTCATCTTCACGTTATTTGTTTCGTTGGAGTGCTTCTAGAGCAACTGTATAAGCAGTGTGGCCCCAGGAATTTCCTCTGTAATGGCAGCACATTGCAGAAGTCATCTATTGTTGTTGTTTGTCCTTCTTTCTTGAAGAGGACCATGACGTCGGGGAAGTGATGCCGTGACATGTAAGTGAACTGGATTTAAGCAAGAAAGGGCTATGTAAAGTCTCCAGTCTCACTTTCTCCTCTGGAGCCATATGAGTCCAGTGGTAAGATATAGATCAGGACGACTAGAGATTTGCAAAAAGGTTGTTTGCAATTGCTATGAACTCTCAGTTTTCCACTTGGTTCTTTTTTTTAAAATTGTAATTTATTTGTTTCAATTTACATATAGAGACAAATTTTAACTTTTCAAGAAACATTTTGAGTTTCAAATATTCTCCCTCCCTTCTTTATCTTCCCCATCCCTAAGACTCTAAGCAATTTAATGTAGGCTATATATATGTAATCATGTAAAACATTTTCATATTAGTCATTCCATTTGGTTCTAATAACTTTTGGATTTAAGGCTGGTATCAGTTTGTTGAATTTTTTGTTGAGGTTCACATCTTGAGGAGTAAGGTATTTGTTAACATAATAATAGGACGAATGTAAATAAATTAGCAGCCAAATTTCCATGTTACAACCTTTGTCTTTGGGGATTTCTGAGCCATGAGACAGCTGTTAGGTAAGTTATCTCCCTTGGTTCCTTTCATTGGTCCATACTTGCAGACAGAGAGTCATGAAATTTTAGAGCTGTTAGTACCTCAGACTCCTGAGAGTTTATAATCTATCCCAGTAATATAGTAAAAACAATTTAAAAAAACCTATTGACCAATTACTGACTTTCCAAGATTGTTTATGGGCTTCTCTCTCTGACCATTTCATGTCTTCTTAGCATCTGTCTCCACTAGAGGGCAGATAAGGGGGGGAAAAGCAAATTTCTACACAAAAGGTTTTATGGGATATGAGGGTAAAGTAAGAGCTCTATACTTTTGTCATCCCTTCGACCTTTGTGCTCTCCCATCTTATAGCAGAGATTCTTAACCTGGGGTCTGTGAACTTGTTTTTGTTTTCTAAATCATTACTTATAGTTGAATATAATTTGTTTCCTTTGTATTTTAATTCATTAAAAATACTATTCTGAGAAGGGGTCCATAGGCTTCACCAGACTTCTCCATGACACAGAAAAAAGGTTAAGACCCCTGCTTTAATGCCTCCCATACATTCATCCTAACAAAAAGATGGCTATGTTCAGTTTTGAAGTAACTCCCCACACAAGTTCTCTGGCTAGCTTTTCAGCGTCTGAAAAGCCAGTTCCAGCATCAACTGAGTCTCATTTAAATACTGGAATGGAATTTTCCAGCATGATCTGGCTAGTTCTTCTAAGTCAACACTGTTAAGTGGGTGATCTCAGAACATTACCATTTACGTCCTTTCTGACATACTGCTTTTCTATTTTTGGACTACACCACAGTAGCAATATATGATTTCCCCCTCCCCCCCACCCTAGGAACTTAAGAATGTCTTATCTTCCATTCCTTTAACCTTGTACTTAAAGAATGCATTAAAATAACATTCAATTAACACTATCTACAATAAGTACCAACTATTTTTCTTTTGTCACAGCAAAGTTATGTTAAGCCCTTGGTACTGTCTCTGTAGATGGGAATGGGGTGGTGCTGGCAGGGAATAGAGAATGTAGGAGAAGCCGATATTATACATTTTCTCTTAATATTAATCTTACATGTTTTCTCACCTGGAACTGAGTTCCTCAGAGTCAAGGGGTCAATAACTTATATAATGCTTAGTTATGTAGATGGAAACTTTCTTCATATTTCTTTGGGCCCTCTCCAGAACTGCATACCACACACATTAACCAGAGAACTGAAAGGAAGTGCCTAGGATCTTAAAAAAAAAAGGATTGGTGTGGTGGGAGGTGCAGTGCTGAACAGGGTGCCTTTAGTGTAGCAGAAGTTGATTAGGGTATCCCTGATTAGTCTGGTCCTTCCAAACAGGTTAGAGACTAGGAAGTGTTAGGTCTTGTTTCCTTCAGATTCTTAGCGGTTTCATTCACAGCTTGTAAAGGGTATGTGACTCCTTGAATGGTTCATATCCTGAGTAGCCCCTTCTCAGATTTTGATGGGCGAGCATAAGGGAATTGTAGAGAATTCATGTTATTTTTCTCCTTTAGAAGATAGAAAGAAGTGCCTCAGTCAATTTGATGGAGAGAGACAAGAAAGAAAGAGAGAAAGAAAGAGAGAGAGAGAAAGAAAGAAAGAAAGAAAGAAAGAAAGAAAGAAAGAAAGAAAGAAAGAAAGAAAAAGGAAGGAAAGGAAGGAAGGAAAGGAAGGAAGTAGGGGGGCAGAAGAGGGAAAGAGGCATTCATTTTGTATTTATTAAATGCTTAGTACGCACCAGGAAGTATCCAGAATAAAAACTGAACACTTCACATTTGCTAGGATCCTCTGGAGAGATTCCCCACCCCAGGATTGCGTATACCTTAGATTAGAGACCTAAGGTTTCGGGATCTACTATCGAAGAAGGAAATCTCTCTACAAGAGCTTCTCAAATGGGGCTTTCCCCAAAGGGATTTAGGACCTGGGGTTGACTGGCAATCAACCTCCTCACCCTTAATTGAGAAGATAAATGGATATGGCTTGGTGTTCACAAATCACCTGCAGGTGGGAAGGGGAGTGAACTTTGCTGTCTCTCTCTTCCACTAAGGGCCCTCATTTTCTATGGACCCATAGAGCGGGGTTAAGTCATTGAGTACCCCAAAAAGGGAAAGAAAATCACGATTTCTATCTCAGAAGAAAAGCTTAGTGCCAATAACTAATCATACAGGGATTAGGGACCTGAGATCTCTTGGAAGTTATCCTCTTACTTAGTGATGAGAAACCAGACTATTTAGAATGAAAAGTATCTCACATTTCTATTAGTTCATAAGATCCTCCCTACTGTCATCTGGACAAAATTTTCTAAGTGTCTCTTTCTACACAGGGCATACCAAAATTTCTCTTTGAGTCTTTGTACCATATGTATTCCCCTTTGCAATTTAGGCAAATTTCCGAGGTCCCTATTTCAAAGAATATATGACATTTTCTCCCAATGGATCCCTGCTAGTGTTTTCTCACCTGGAACTGAGTTCCTCAGAGTCAAGGGGTCAATAACTTATATAATGCTTAGTTATGTAGATGGAAACTTTCTTCATATTTCTTTGGGCCCTCTCCAGAACTGCATACCTATTTTTTTAGAACTCCAGACTCACCTAATAACCAGACAATAGGCCCAGTTAGTCACAATAGAAACAAGATCAAATAAGCCTTGAATAAGAATGAGACTTCCAAGAAAAGGGTTTAAATACTAATCTCTATCAGTGTTTAACATATATCCCTACAATATATTTAATATATCCCTACAAATAAGGCAAGAATTCTGGATTTGCTTAAAAGTAAAAAAGAAAAAATGTGAACATCTGTGATCAAGCATAGCCTATCCCACCTAGGCAAACTGCTAGGCACCAGTATTTTAGGGAAACAAATGCCATACTTCTCAAACAAATTCTTTCTTCAAAAATCTCTTCTCTGTGTCCCTATTTCTCCATTCCTTCTGGCAACATATTAGTTTAGGTTTTCATTATGTCAATAACTGCAAATTGCATTTGTGTAATGTCTTACAAGCAACAAAGTACTTTGCTATTTATTATCCCATTTGGTCCTCACAATAAACCTGTGAAGGTAGTTCTCATCTTCTCTTCCTAGAGGAGAAAAATGAGACTTCTAGGGGAAAAATGACTTGCCCCAAAGTCACCCAATAAATGGCAAAACCCAAGTCTCCTGACTTCAGATACTTCTCTGAATAGCTGGACTACTGAAGCAGCCCTGAATCTGGTTTCCTTGATACTTTCTCCCTTACCTCTGCAACCCAACCCACATTTAGTTACCAGTTTAATCTTTCTGAAATCCAGATTTCAATATTTTGTTGAACTGCTCAAAATCTTTGAATGATTCTCCATCATCTACAGGATAAGGTTGAAACTCTAGCCTGGAATCCAAAGCCAGGCTATAATTTGATCCCACTTTGTCCATCAATTTTACTTTTCAATAAGACTATCATTTTTTTTTTCACTATTCCTTTAACTGTCTTTACTGATTCCTGACTCCTACCATTTTCTCAGTTGAAATCCTCTCCAGTATTCAAATATCTCCCTATATATAATGTCTAGTTAAAGTCCTACCTTCTTCACAAGGCTGTATCCAAACACTCAAGCCCACTTTGATCTCCCCTTTCTTTAAACTCCCACAGCATTATATGCTTCGTTTTTAGAGACTACTCAGATGATCCCACAGGGGCAAGGGCACTCACTCTTCTTTGTCCTCTACTCAGACAATTTTTCAAGACTGATGCTCAGGAATTCCATATTTCACCTTGGCATTGCACTATCCAACCGTTCCTGGTATTCGTCTCCTGGTAACATGGGACAAGTTTGTGCCAGCCCTTTTGTTGGTAGCCATCCTTTCAGATTCAGAATCTTCTACCATTGTTGCTCTAGGTACATGGCTGACACAGTACTTGAAAGCTTCCCAGGACCTCTAGAACTTTCAAACTTTCACTCCCCCATCTATCATGAAATAATGACCAAAAATCTGGAAAGAACAAACTGAAAGAATTAGGAATTGAAACCCAATTACAGTAAGGACATAGAAAAAGAGCCTCCAGATGTCCTCAGTTAATTCAAATCTCAGCCCAAACAAATTATATTTCAGTATATTTTGAAAAATTTTGTGGATGGGATTGAGGATTTGTGGAAAATAGAATTGGAGATAAGCAATTGTTTTAGTTTTTCAAAGGGGGAGGAAAGTGGTCTCTGAATTGTAAGTCAGTGAACTAGATGAATTAATGGGAAGAAAATTATTTAGTGTTTACTTTGTGCCAAACACTGTGCTAGTCAATGAGGGCACAAATACAAAACCTTCAAGAAGGATTCTCTCTTTATTCCGTCTTTAGTCTAGCTTCCAACTTCATCATCAACCAAAATTGCTCTTTCAGAAGCTATTGATCGTGATTTCTCAATTATAAAATCGAATGGCCTTTTTTTGGTCATCGTTCCCCTTCTCTCTATAGCATGTGCTGTTGCTCCTTTTGGATTATCTCCCCTCTTTAGGATTTTGTGACGCTACTCTCTTGGTTCTCCTTTTATCTATCTGACCATTGTCTTGGGCTCCTTTGCCAGATCCATGCTCACCAGTTGTGGATATTTGCCAAAGTTCTCTCCTGGATCCTCTTCTCTTTTCTCCCTGTACTCACTCACTTGGTGATTTCGGTTATCATCTCGATGCAGATGATTCCTAGACCTGTATGGTTAGCCTTTGCCTCTCTCCTGTCCCATTATTAATAACTGCCATCTCCTATTGGCAATTTCCAAATGAATGTCCCATAGGCATCTCAACTGCGACATGTTCAAAACTGAAGTCGTTATATTTTCCCTTAAGTCCACACCTATTCTTAACATCATATACTATGGTCAAGGACATCACAGTCCTTACAATCCTCATTTTTGTACCCTTAGCATCATTCTCATCTCTTCACTTTCACTCATCACACCTATCTAGTCCATTCCCAAATCTTGTCATTTCTTATATAGTCAGTCAGCAGATGTCCGCAGAGATATTTGTGGAGGGCGCAATCTCAGAGTTGTGCTCTGTTCTACACTCTCCCTAGGCAGCAAGTTGGTACAGTGGAGAAGAGCACTGGACTTGAAATCAGGAAGAGTCATCTTCCTGAGTTCAAAACCAGCCTCACACACTTACTAGCTGGGTGACCCTGGGCCAGTCACTTAATTATGTTTGCCTCAGAAGGAAATGGCAAACCCCTCCAGTATCTGTGCCAAGAAAAGCTCCAAAAGGGGTCACAAAGAGTTGGATGCAACTGAATCCTCCTCATTTCTAATCAATGACTAAGTCCTGTCAATTCTAGACCTACAACATCTCTTGAATCTATTCCATTTCTCCATTAACAGAACCACTACATTGCAATGCTTGCATTAGCCATTCAAAGCAATCCACTAAGGCCTTAGCTCAAAGGTAGCATGGCGTAGGGAACAGGTAGCAAGAGCTCAACTCAGAACCAGGAAGATATGTTCAAGGAAAGTATCTAAAATACCAACTGTGTGGGCAGTCATTAAATTTCAGGGCCCCAGGAAAGTACAGAGGATGTGTAGATTTGTATTGGCAGAGGAAGTTCCTCACCAGTAGCTCCACACATTGATAAAAATAACAGATTTAGTTAAAAAAGAAGAAATAGACCAAACCCAAAAGAACTTTAATTTAAGAATAAATAATAATGATGGCTGACATTTATATAACACTTTATGCTCATTCATTATCCCTAAAGTAAATTTTTTTGACCATATAGTAGGAGCAATATCTTAACTCATCCAAATGATGTGTCAGGCTAGTTTTTCCTCTTTGATGCATTTATTTGTTGAACGTACTTCTCTTATTATGGTTAAATAAATCTCCTTTGGTTTCGAATGGCCAATATATGTCTCATATCATTCCAGTATTAAACATAAACTATGGCATAGGGTGCATAGTGGGGAGAAAGGAAGTGAGTGATTAAACTTAAAAGTATATACATTTTTTTTTGAAAGCTGATTGTTGAAATATTTACCAGCATGCACCTAACCCAGAACAATTTGCTGTCAGTGGGATTAGGATTGAGTGATCTTGATGTAGGAGATGGACAGTGCAAAGAAAGGTGAGCCCAGATTGGGTTCCATCCTTCTAATGGTGCTTTTGTTGATGCCTTTAGAGATGATGATTGCTGACTATGAGGTATCCCCACCCCTCAACAATTAGAGAGTAAATTGTTGGATTGTCATTTAAGGAGAGGTTGATGTAAATATATTCTGTGTCTTGAAAAATTTGCAACCAACCATTGGTGCCTAAATTTGTATAATTTCTTGCATTTGGAATTGATAGTGCTCTTCTAGGATCACCACCTTGTTGTGTTGGGCCTGGGTCAGGTGCCATTTTCTCCATCTCCTTAGACTTTAATTTTGGAATAGTCTTAAAAACTGTACTTAAGCAACTGCTTGAGACTTTTTATGTAACATTTTGGTTGTCATTGGGAGCTGTTCATTGGAGACTTTGTTGAAAGGTGGTTGTTGTTCAATTGTGTCTGACACTTTGTCTCTTCAGGTTTTCTTGGCAAAGATACTGGATTTGGTTTGTCATTTCCTTCTCCAGCTCATTTACAGATGAAGAAACTGAGGCAAACAGGGTTAAGTGACTTGCTGAGGGTCATACAGCTAGTACATGTCTGAGGCCAGTTTTGAATTTAGAAAGATGAGTCTTACTGACTTAAGGCCCAGCATTCTATCCATGGTGCCACCTAGCTGTCCTGTTCAAAGGTACTTGAAAGGAAATTGCTTGATTTTCCATAAAGGAACCTAGTGACTTTTCTGAAATTGGAATATGTACAGATGTACCAATTGCACCTCAGTTTATTTGTTGGGGGGTCGGGAAGCTTTACCAGTCCAAAAGATTTAAAAGGCAAGACTATTTCCACCCCTACTGTGAACTATGAAATGCAGCTCTGTGTGTATGTCTCTGTGATTTCTCTTTCCTCTTCCTCCTACTCCCTGTCCCTTTCTCCTTCTTTCTCTTCCTTTCTCTCTCTCTCTCTCTCTCTCTCTCTCTCTCTGTGTCCTCTCTTCCCCTTTTCCTCCTTTCTGACCTCCTCTCCTCTTCATTTCCAGTGAGGGCCCCTGCAGAGCTCAGCCCACAAGCATCCTTTTTCACATTGACAGAAATACTGCTGCTTATGTGTAACAAACACATGGAGCACACATAATAACCCAGAGGAATCCCTACCTTGTTTTTGTGTCTCTGCCCTGGCATGGGGGCAGTGGAAGTGCTCTAGAGTCAAACCCCAGCAGCAGCAGCACCCTTTGTACTCATGCCTCAGCAGAGGGATGCAGTGGAAGTGCAGGGTTATGGTAGAGAGGAACAGAGTCAGGCTCATGGCATGGTGCAGGGGAGTCAGTGGTTGCACAGGCCTGGAGTGATGCCCTGCCTTGGCAAAAGGAGGTTGAGTTAGGCCTTGGTCTAGAGGCCCAAAGTCAGGTCCCAGAAGTGCAGTTATCCTGCCCTGTAACAGTGCTCAGGCTCTAGAACAGGGGGTTATTAATTGACCTTGGCAGAGTAGGCATCAGCTGTGGGCTACGGTGGCAGTAGCAGTGGACAGTGGCATTAGCCCCAGTAGTAACAGCTGGGAAAATAGATTTGTGGCCCCAGCAGAGTGGGTGGGGCATGGGCAATGGCAAAAGAAAGTTTATTGTAGCTCTTTCTTTATTGAAATTTAGAACTAAGAGAACCCTTCCACGCTGCTGTTACTACCACACCCTGGGAGGACAGGGGTGTCATTTTTGGGAGGAGACTTGTTTTCTTACAACAGAAGTGAAAGTGCCCACCCAACCCTCACAGAAGAAAGGTGGTGTTAAGTCTTTCAAAGGCCTAGAAGGAAGTAAATATTTGTTATTACCCCTACCCCCACTGTCATAGGCCTCCCAGAGATGGAGTGGTCCTGACCAGTGGTCCTGGTAGAGGGCAGCTCTCCCTGACTCATAATGAGGGTCAGTGTCTAGGAGGAAATGTTATCATCTTCAGAGTAGTCGTGATGTTCCTGATCTTACTCCTTCCTACCCACTGTGAACTGAAGTGATTTGGCATCACCTACCACATGGACCAAATCATTTTAATCCAGAACTTGGTTCTTCCAAGGTGCATATCTATGTGTATTGGGAGGGAGCTTGGAATTCCTGATCTTCATTTTCCCATATTCAGTGACTCCTTTGGAGTGCTGTTATATTGTTTTTGTTACTTTTTTGCCTTAGTTTTTCTTGTTCTCTTTCAGAGATGCTTATATCAGGCTTCTTATCCAAGGTTAGGGCTGAGCAGAAGTGGCCCTACAGTCATTTATTTAAGGGCTGGACGGTTCTTGCAAAGGCCTTAAGGACCTTACTGGGATACCTTCCATGTCCTCCTCCAACCCCACACCCCTTGCAGTTAGCTTAGCTTTCCTTAAAAGGTATGGAAATTGTCCTTGATCTTTTATGGTCTCAGACTAAGGATTTGGGCCTTTGGTGTTACTTACTGGTTGTCTGAATGTAAAACAGCCACGAGGAACTCTGGTCTGTCTCAGACGCTTGACTGATGGACCATTAGGGGCAACTCAGAAGCAGAGAAGCTTTGCTCAACTGAATCAACTCATGGTGTGCGTAATGCACCATCAGCAACTAGGTGGTACAGCAGATAGAGTGCCAGGCCTGAGTTAAAATTCAGATTCAGACATTTTACTAGCTGTGCAATCCTGGACAGGTCATTTAACCGCTGTCTGCCTGAGTTTCCTGACCTATAAAATAGGGATAGTAATAGCACCTGC
>JAQQSV010015788.1:0-11990 GCA_028646515.1 Pseudochirops corinnae | reverse complement strand
CAGATGAGACTCTGGGCAGCCGCTGAGCCCCCCTGGCTTTGAAAAACCCAAATGTTGATGCTTCCCTCTCTGGTAACTGAATAGGTAACTGATGTAATGGTCAGACGCTGGAAGCCGTCTGCTGATCTGTTTTTCTGTTTGTTTGTAACTTGTGTTTGTAACTTGTGTTTGCATTCTCTGAAGTTGGAAGTGCTGACTTTTCCCCCTGAACTAGATAAATGATATGTTTGATTAAAGTAAGATTGTTAACACATTTTGAGTTGCTTTCCTTTAGAAAAGCAGATCTAAGAACCTGTGCTAGCAGCTGCCCTAGGTATGCTAGGGTGCTTGCTGATACACTGACTTAAGCAGCAGTCTACTGGAACTCCAATCAGGAGCAAGCTTATAAATATGTCACTCAGACCCGAACTGAGATTAAGAATTTGCACAGCTCAGATTAGGGGAGCAGTGACAGATTTTGCGCCACAGGGATCAGATCACTTTAGGAGTACTGAAAGCCTGCAAGTCCTCAGGCTAGCTGTCTCTGAGATCTTAGAATAACACAACAATCAAAAACCCAAGAGAGTAGCAGCAAAAAGGCCAGACATTACCCCCAGAAATACTCAGATCCCAGTCCTAGTATAAAGAGTGAAATCATGAAGTAGACTGTAAGAATAAACAAACAAAAGAATAATCATATCATAAAGTGATACTTTGGTAACAGAGATGCTCAAGACACAAACCTGGAAGAAGAGAATGACTCCAAAATATCCACAAATAAAGCCTCAAAGAAAAACATCTTAGGAATAAATTCAACTAAAAATATGGAAGACAAAGCTAGAGTTAAAAAACCAAAAATTTAAAAATATTTTTATACATGAAATGAGAACACTAGAGGAAGAAAATTGAAAAAGAAATGAAATCTATATAAGCAAAAATTGGAAAAGAAATTAACAACTTGGCACAAGATGTACAAAGGCATGCTAAAGTAACAAATTCCCTGAAAATTAGAATAGATCAACTAGAAGCCCATGATTTCATGAGTCAACAAGAAAAATTAAAGCTGAGATGAATGAAAAACCAAGAGATGGAGTCTTTGAGTAATTAATAATCAATTTATTAATTAGGCTAGCTAGAAATCAATTAGTTTGTAGTCAGTAATTTCTCTTGGTAACCAACAACACCAAGGGAGACCCTGAAAAGTCTTAAATTCCTTCTGAAAGGGAACTTCCTGGCAAGCGAAACTCAATCCTGATTGGTGAATATTTAATGGAGAGGTGGGCTAAAAGTCTTCAGCTGCTCCTGCTGAGAATGTGACTTGATCATGAAACTCAGCTGCCTCAAGGCATCTGTGCAAGGAAAGCTATTTAAATCCAGACCTCCCCAGCTAGTTTTCTTTTTCATGAACTGGGTTGCCCAACTCTCTAAAGGAGGGGAATCAAGGACAGTAGGTTCTTCCCCCAAACAAAGACTCAACCAGATTGGATTCTGTTTGTACTCTAAACAGAAATTACATCTTCCAGTGTGTTGAGTCCCACCAGCCTAGTTAAGGAGCATGTGCCTTGGGGGCTAGGAACAAATCACTCCTCCATGCCCTTCAGCGATTAACTGACTTTTTCTGGACTTGGGTCTTACCAGAAATAGGAAGAAAAGGGTAGACCACTTAGTTATTAATATAATAGTATAAAATTAATTCCTCTCAAAGAAAAATCAAAAGACCAAAAAAGTAAAGTATCTCATAACAAAATCAATTGACTTAGAAAACAGATAAAAGAGAAAAAATTAAGAATCACTGGACTATCTAAAAGCCAAGAATGAGAAAAGAGCCTAGATATCATATTTCAAGGAATCAAAAAAGTCCCCCAATCTCTTAGAACCTCTGGGCAAAGTAGAAATATGAAGATTCTACCAATCACCTCTTGAAGGAAATCCCAAAATAAAAACTCCCAGGAACACCACTGGCAAAATCTGGAGTTTCTAGGTTGGCCAATCAAGCAATCAACCAAACATTTATTAAGTGTGTGCTATGTGCTAGGCATTTTGTTAACCAAAGAAAAAATGCTGAAAGTAGCCAGAAAGAAAGAATTCAAGTGCCCAGGAACCATAGTCAGGATCACACATGACTCAGCTACCCTTTTAAAGAAATGGAGAGCTAGGAATATGGTTTTCCAAAAGGCAAAGGATTTCGGCTTATAGCCAAGAATAACTTGCCCAACAAAACTGAATATAATCCAATTTGGGAGGGAAGAGTGGCAGGCAATGAATGGATCTTTAATGAAATAAAGGACTTCCAAACATTTCCTGATGAATAGACCAGAGCTACAGAGAAACTGAAGTGAAAACAAAGGCTCCATTCAATACATTATAATCACTATGCATTTAATGTTTTATCATTTTCAAAACACTTTTAATAAAGTGAATTACCTTACTCAATCTTCACAAAAACTTTGAGGGGATACTTTATAAAACTGAGATCAATGTTATGGATGAGGTAACTGAAACAGAGGAAGGTTAAATAATTTGACCATGGTCACATAGATAGAGGCAGGACACAGTTTCCTCACTCATAAATGTCATTCTCTGTAACCCTTGATATATGTTCCCTCTTTCCCTTTTGCTATGATCTTTCCACGCCAAATGAAAAGGTTAGACTAGATGACCCATGAACGCCTTACAATTCTAACATTCTATATTCTAAGGATCCTTCCAACTTTTCAATTTCAACTTTCTTTCAGTATAGGTATACTTGGGTCTATGCAGTGCCAAAAATTGAAATGTAAATTGATTGTTGTTGCTCAGTCGTTTTTCAGTCTGACTCTTCATGACCCCAGTTGGTTTTCTTGGTATGAATACTGGAGTGGTTTGCCCAGATGAGGAAACTGAGGCAAACAGGATTAAGTGACTTGCCCAAGGTCACACAGCAAGTAGGTATCTGAGGCCAGATTTGAACTCACAAAGTTGAATCTTACTATGAGTCCCGGGCCAGCACTCTATCCACTGTGCCTCAAATGGAAACTAATATATTCATTCAAAATTTCAGATGTCTGCTAGTATATATAAGAAAGTCTGGAATACTGAGTGAAATTTTTCATTTTCATAGAAGGGAAAGGAGTGGGCATCAGTGCTAAGTACATGTAGCCTGCCATTCTCTGGGATGTTTTTGAGTACCATAGAGAAGGATGCTTACACAATAAGCTTTGTATACAAGTAGAATTCTCCAGCAGTGATGCTGCAGGATCAGAGTTTTTAAAAAAAGCAATGAACCATGCTGTACTATACCTGGGGAAGGGATTGATCACACCAATTTCATGGATATTGATTTTATGACAATAATAATACTACTAACAATGTGGGTGTGTATGCACACTCATTCACACGCTCAGCATCTTTGGAACTGAAAGAATTTTAACATATTATAGTACAGTAAAAAGAGAGTAAGAAGAGGATCCAAGAGACTTCCTGCTCTACCATTAGCTGGCTAGATCTTGGGAAAGGCATTTTTCCATTTTGTTACTCTCTAACACAAGAGGATTGAAGTGAATGAGCTTTAAGTTCCTTCCCAGCTTTGACATCCAGTTTTCTTTTCTTTTTTAATTTTTAATTCATTTGTTTTTAGTTTTCAACATTCATTTCCACAAGATTTTGAGTTCCAAATTTTCTCCCCATCTCTCTCCTCCCCCAAACCCAAAATGGCGTGCATTCTGATTACCCCTTCCCCCAGTCTGCCCTCCCTTCTATCACCTCATCTTCCCTGTCCTCCCCTCTCTTATCCCCTTCCCCCCTGCTTTCTTGTAGGGCAAGATAGATTTCTATACCCCATTACCTGTATATCTTATTACCCAGTTGCATGCAAAAACAATTTTTAACATTCATTTTTAAAACTTTGAATTCTAAATTTTCTCCCTTCTTCCCTCACCACCCACCTGCACTGAGAAGGCAAGCAATTCAATATAGGTTATACATATGTAGCTATGACATCCAGTTTTCTAAGATTAATTCTTCCTCTAAGGTTCTATGATTCTAGGGCAAATCTGGTTTTTCCCATGTGTAGCCTGCTAATTGTCAACGAATGCCAGACCCTTTGGAAAGTTATATTACTCCTTTGAGACCACTAGGAATATTCATTTGTGGGTTGAATTAGGAAGCTCTTAGATGACCTCTCTCCAGTATTCCAACGGATCTGGGATCTCATCAATGTGAATTTTTTGCCCTATGATGCAGATAGCAACTCTTCCGTACCTGCCTATTCTGCACAAACTTTATTTATGTCCCCTGAAAAGAATTTCACCAGTCATGCTGGGTCTTAGCATTGGTAGTCATCTTAAGGATACCAAAGAAGCACAGGGACCAGCCATCATATCAGTTATTCTTCATTTTCGCCACGTGCTTAGCCCATCTTCTTTTCTCAGTCATACATTGCAAATGATTTCTAACATCCTGGAAAGAATTAACAAACCTTATTCACATTGCCTTCCTTACTCTCACTGGGAGAATCTCAAGAATTTGTCTTCGTGACAATTGCATGAAATACATAGAATTCATTTGCCAGATGTAGAAAATAAGGACGAAAGAAATCAAATGAGACAGTCAAGCTCACACAGTTAATGACACAACTCAGTGATCCAGGCTTCTTTCTTCTTTGCCTCATTTACCAGATAACATTTTCTACCTTTTTCTATTATATTCTAATAGAGGTTGGGCTTGTGATTTCATGCATATAGGGAACATTTAGGTAAGGAAACTTCCTCTGCCAACACAGTCTTAGTTTCTGAGGGCAGTAAATGATTAAGTCACAACCAGCATGTGTCAAAGGCATGATTTGAACTTACATCTTCCTGGTACAGAGAATAATTTTCTATTCACTCCTCCATTCTGCCTATTGTGCTTTTCTAATAGAATATTTAAAAGACATTCATTAACATGGCTCACATGTATTTTTCCCACGATTTTCTTTCACCAGACATATTAATGCCAAGCAAAAGCATTCATTTGAACTGATTAGCAAGTACACCCAAGAAGAGTGTACCATACAACTCTGTAGCATGCATCAGTTTTTTGGACCTTCCCTTTCTCTTCAAGGCACTGTACTAGGAAATGCCTGCAGGTAGTGCCAGGGTACCCAGCACTCAGCACACTCTTCTAGGTATACCTGGGCTATCAAGATAAATAATAATGAAAAATCTCCCCCTTCTCCCCACCCATTATACACCCAGAGATTCCTACCAATGGAAGAAGAAACACACAAGTCGGACATTTCATGCTGCTAGGATTGCATCCCAGCTGGAACACCTCTCTGTCTCTGAATTTCAGAGGTTGTCACTGGTTGCTTCCCCATAGAACTGTTGAACCCATTTTCTAAGTGGCTTTCTCTGTTGACCTATATAAGTCCCAGGCCAACACCAGTTGCCTTGAAAGCATTGGGAAACCTGTAGCCTTGAGGCCACACATGGCTTTCTAGGTCTTTGGTGTAGCCTTTTGATCGAGTCCAAGTTTTATAGAACAAATCCTTGTATTAAGGGAATTTGTTCTGTAAAGTTTGGATTCGGTCAAAGGGCCACACCTGAGGACCTAGAGGGCCACATGTGGACTCGAGGAGGCATGTTCCCCACCCCTGGTTTGACTCTATCTTGCCACTGGACTTCAATGACTGCAGGAGAGAGTGGAGCTCTGCCTCACTTCAATCCAATTCACTTAGAAACAACAAGAAGTTGCTGATGTCATATGACGTCATATGCTGGACTGTTTTGTCAAATGAGCTGTTGTCTGCTGCTGATCTACTGAACTGTTGCTCTCAGCTACTTCTCCAATTTCTTAGTGAATCATTCAACATTTAATTGTTTCTAGGCTGTCCTTTAAGTAAATTGCTACTATGATCTAATGTTTCACCTCATAATTTCAGCTGTTAGGTAACTTCTTTCTTGAAGTGGTACATTTGGAGTTTTTTTGTGAGTCAGTCCATGTAGTCTCAGGGCATTTTCAGCTCTTTTCCAAATCAAATCCAAGGTTGCCTCTAAATATCACAGGAAAAGGATCTTAGGTCAAATCTGTCTCTTTTCGTACTACTCTTCTGCCTCCTTAGAAGGAACCCTAAACCAGGCCCACTTGGTATTTGAGTAGAAGTAAATCCCAATCAGCTCCTGTCATGTCCCTAATTCCAATGTCATACAAATTACTTTGGAGTTTCACATATTCATGCTGGAAGGACAGGATAGAGTTTCTGAACTTTGATTCTACTTGAATGAAAAACTTGGGAAGTCCTGAGGTAGCTAGTTTATACAAATATATGGTGTCCCCATTACTCCTAAAAAATCATGGCTGATGATATGGCATGACTGCCATAGCCAAACTACTACAGTGAGATTATAATAGGAGACAGGTAACTCTAGTTAAGGGGTAAGGTTCTGGAAAGCCAATGACAAATCCCAATGGTATAGTAAAAATCATCTTAGACCAAGAGTCAGGAGATCTAGTTCTAAAGACAGTCTTATTATCATCTCTATGACCTTGGGAAAGTCATTGCCCTTTTCTAAACCTCCATTTTTTCATTTATAAAATGAGAGGGTTGGTCTAGTTAATTCCTAAGGTCTCTTCTAGTTCTAACATCTTCCACTTTAGGGTCCTTCCAGCCTGGATATTCTATGGTTATATGATTCTGTGGAATCTTTGGAGTGAATATCCCAGAGCATGATTACAAATTCCCAGAGTTGGAAGAGAACCGGGACCCACCAAGCCATATCCATCCCTGAACAAGTTTCCCTTCTAAAATATGACAACTTTTATTTGATGATCTCCAGTAACAAAGAAGAAAAACACTTTCCTGAGTCAGTCCATTGATCATTTGAACTAAACTAATTGTTAGTAAACTTTCCTTATAAGAAGAGTCTAAATTTGCATTTTTTATCTGTTGAGGTTTAAGGGTTCTGGTGATGTGGTTACCCATAAAGAGGGTTAGGGTTGCTCTGGAGACCCCAAAATACCAACATGCTGGGTCCTGATGAAAGAATTTGACTCAAGTCTTCTCAGCCAAAGAAAAGTAAAGTTTATTGAAAGTTTTCTATATGGGGTAGACTCTTAAGGAGCATAGGTATCTGTGATGCAAGTCAGACACGGCGTAAGTCTGTGTGCTGTCATTCTTCAGAAGCTCTCACACCACATGGAGGGAAGATGGGGTCTTATATGCAGAGGAATCTAGGGATGGTTTAGAGGAGGAACTTGGAGAGGGTCTTCAGGAGGAGTCAATGAGGTCAAACTCCAGTAATGAGTTTGGGGAGGGTCTTCAGGAGGAGTTAATGAGGTCAATGCAAGGGTGGATTGATATTTTGATAGGCTCAAGGATGGGAAGTAGATGGACAATGGAGGGCTAGGCTAGTAACAGAGGTTTGGGCCCAGTCCCAATGAAAAACTTACAGCCTCTGCAAATGCCTCATCAAGTGGGAAGATTTAATCAGACTTCAAGAGGTTTCCCAGAGCCTGTACCTCAAAGATTTAAGGAGAGCCCAAGGGGGCTCACAGAACCTGCGCCTCATCACTGGGACCCCAAAATAGCGACATGCAGGCCCTGCCCAAATGAATTCGACCCAAGCCTTCTTTCAGCCAAAGAAAAAAAGGGTTTATTAAAACACTGTTTTAATAGTGGGCGTGATTCTAAAAATCCACCATATTGGCCAGACTCTCAAAGAATCTCAGCATTGGCTAGACTCTTAAGGAATCTGAGCACTTTCATGGAGGCAAGATGGATCTTTTATACAGGACTGTGGGAGAAACCTAGGAGTGGTCAAGTAGTCTGGGGTGACAGTAAGGTAACAGAGAAGGCCAGGGAACCCCAGGGATCGGGACCATGTGGCCAAGGGAGAAGGAGGTCTAGATAGGATGAAGGGTGGGGAAATAGCCAGAGGCAATCTTGAGGTAACAGACAATGAAACGCTGGGCTAGGTTAGGGGAGAACTGAGAATCCAGAGATTGGACCATAAAAGGTCAGTTAAGAGGATTATAGCCACAAGTTAATGCCAGAGACTTGATCTTTTGGGAAAGTTCAAGGATAGTTTAGAGGGGTTTCCAGATTCTGTACCCCATCACATCCATTGCTCCTAATTCTGCTGTCTGGAGCCAAACAGAACAAATCTAATCCCTCTTCCGTATAGCCACCCTACCAATACTTCAATAAAACTATCATTTCCCCCTGAAGTCTTCTTCTGGATTTCTAGTTTCTTCTGGAAACAGTGTCCATCTGGATTCTTCTGGATTTCTAGTTTCTTCAATCAATATGACATAAAATTGAGGATATAGACCATCCTAGTTACCCTCTTCTGGTCATTATCCAGTTTATCAATATCCTTCCAAATATGGTTTTGAAATCAAGACCTGGATTCAAATCTTGCCTCAGAAACTTAACTGACTCTGGGTAAGTCACTTAACTTTTCTGTGCCTCAATTTTCTCATCTGTAAAATCAGGAGGCTAGACTCGATCTTAAAGGTTCCTCTACCTGCTCCAAATGTATGACCATGATGAGCCTCTGTGACCTCAGAATATAATCCTCCACATGAAGTCTATCTAGGGAAGAGCAGAGCAGATCTGTCACCTTGCTTGTGCTTTTCATCCTTGCATTCTGTATTCTAGAATCCCTCCCAACTCTGGTAGTCTGTGGTCATAGGATTCTGACGAACCTTTGGGGTGTGTATCCCAGAATATAATCACAGGCTCTCAGAGTAGGAAGGGAACTCAGAGGCCAGCATGTCCCATCCCATACCTGAATAAGAGCCCTCTGTAACATACCCCAGATTTCCCTTGAAGACCTTCGACAAGGTTTTGTTGTTGTTGTTCAGTTGTTTTCAGTTATATCTGACTCTTTCTGACCCCATTTGGGGTTTTCTTGGCAGAGATACTAGAGTGGTTTGCCATTTCCTTCTCCAGCTCATTTTACAGATGAGGAAACTGAGGCAAACAGGGTTATTTGACTTGCCCAGGGTCATACACTGGTAAATGTCTGAAGTCAGATTTGAACTCAGTCTTCCTGACTCCAGGCACAGTACTCTCTCTACTCACTATACCATCTACCTGAGCCCTAATGGTAATAATTAGGAAGACTTAAATTTAAATTCTGCCTCATCTGCTTACTAGTTGTAAGACCTTGGGTGAGTTACTTATCCTCTTTCAGCCTCAGTTTTCCCATCTGTAAAATAGTGTAATAATAGCACCTATCACACTGGGTTGTGGGAGAATCAAGTGAAATACAGCACTTTGAAAATCATATAAATAAGCTATTATTATTAATTTTACTCTTTTGGACAGTTCTAATGGTTGAAAATCTTGTCCATTTCTTTCTGAGTACAGACTGGTATGTAGAAAGGGAAGAGGAAATGGTTGTTGGAACCGAAGTAAAAGGACCATTTCCCTTGCCATTTGAGAAGCAGCCTGACTGTAGGCATACCAGTCATTTTTAGTACCAGTTAAGGAAGCAGTCTCTCTACCAAACACCTTCCAGACACCCTAGGCCCAGCCCTCATTGACTTCACCCCAAGAACATTTCTGCCACCAGGAATTTTAAGGGAAGAAAACCCCTTTCTCTTTTTTCCACCCACTTTCTGCTCAAACCAAGCTGCTCTGACCAGTTTTTGCTGAGTACTCTCCTCAAACTACCTTCTTGCCCAGCCTCTAGCTAACCTACTTTCCTAAGTGGCTTTCATACACAAGGTTTTCTCTGCTTGTTATAAGGCCAACAATTGCTATAAATATTCAATGGGCTTCTAACTTCCCTGGCCCAGTTTTGTAATACTGTACATTGGTCTAAAAACATAAACAAATGAATACAAGAGATACTTCCTGGTCCTTGCTTGCTTATATTGTCCCATTATATAAAGCTGTAATGTGATGTCAAAAATTAAACCTATAACACAATTCAGAATCTTGTAAAAGGACAACAGTCATCTAGTCCAGGGGTTCTTAACTGAAGGTTGATAAACTTGTTTTTAAAAAAACATTTTGGTAATTGTCTAGTCAATATAATTGGCTACCTTTGTCAAATTGTGGTTTTACATATATATATATATATATTTTACATATATATATACATATATACATACATATATATATTTTACATATATATATATACATATATACATACATATATATATGTATGTATATATAAGCCCTTACAACTGGGTTCCCCAATTTTATAGGTTCAACCACCCCACTTCCACTTAAGCACTTAACAGTCAGAATAGTTTTTACAAAGGAATATTTACATCAAAGGTATAGCAAGAATAAACATCTAAACATTCCTCCCCAGTAACTTGGGAGGCAATAATTCATCTTATCTTATAGTATCTCAGGCACCGTGGTGGGGAGAGGATCAGGTTCACACTTCAGTTCCTACATAGTATTAGTCCTATCAAGTTCCAAGTCCAAAGACCCCTGGTTTTGTTTCTTGGCACTCTAGTCCCTTAGAATTTCCCTATTGGGCTGGCAGAAAAATCTGGTCTGGAATCCTGGTCCCTAGATCCCCATGGCTTGGGGTCCCAGGTGCAGGGAATTCTCTACCTATAATGAGAACTGAAAAGGTTAAACAAAAAAAGGCCAAAACTCCATGTCTATTTCTTGGGACCATAGGATCTAAAGGGAAAGGGAAGATGTACCTTTCCCCATCTGGTTTACAGCATGGTGCCCAAGCTATAGGTGAATGAGACCTTTAACCCCAAAAACCAATGGAAAGAAAAATGGCAGTTTTAAAGACAGAGACAGTTCCAGCTGCACAGTGAATGGAAAGAGGTTGCTTCCATCCATGTGGTAGGCCAATGTAGGATGTCTTCTACCAGAAGCAGGTCCCTGGAGTCTGTCTCCCTTGTAGATGCTTCTATCTTAGGTGATCTGGCCATGTGCCAAAGACCCATGACATGTGCATTTAAAAACGTTATTCTGAGAAAGGGTCTATAGGCTTCACCAGACTGCCAAAGGAATCTGGAACAAAAAAAGTTTAAGAAACCCAGATTCTAATCCAACCTTCTCATTTTTCAGATAAAGAAAATGAGGCCTAGGGAGGGGAAGTAATTGGCCTAGTGTAAGATCCACCTGTTACTTTGTGTCCACTGCTCTTATTTCTAGAGCAAGAGACTACTTTCTGATATTCATACATTGTGTTCATTAAGATAATCGGTATATTCCCTAAACTGAGAAGTAAAAAAAGACATTTCTATTCCTTCAAAATAGCAAATAAATAATTACAAATGAGGACTGGAAAAATAATATGCGGTGGAACATTTCTTATCATAAACAAATAACATATTCAGAGGGAAAAATACTAACAACCAAGATAGCCCAGTCATACATATGAATTTAATATTCCATATTCTATTAACCATCCAAATCATATACTGAATGACTTATATGGTCAAGCATTTTAGCATTTGATTAAATTTTAACATGAGATTATTTCCCTTCTAATGAAATCATAAAGTACTAATATATGATTAGAAATCACTGTCACATTAGGTTTTTTAAGTTCAAAAATATAAAATTGTTATCTGTTGAGACAAGCAAGACATGACTAAGAGAGAAAAAGCATCATATCCCATCAGGGAGTGCTATAGAGCAGCATTTCTTAAACTATATTCTACAAGATATTCTGGTTCTGTGAATTCAATTTTATTCAGTCCAATTCAACATTTATTAATGTAGATTACTGAGTGCCAGATACTGTGCAAAGTGCCAGTGACAAAAAGGAAAAAAAAAAAGAAACAATCCCTGCCCTCGATAAGTTTATATTCTATTGGAAAAACAACATACGCAGAGAAGTAAACTCAAAATGTGTAGATAAAAAAAATAGAAAGTAATTTGAGGTGTGGTGTTCCCTCCAAGGGGATCAGAAAAGGCCTCATAGGGAAGTGGGAAATTGGGAAAGAATATTTATAGCCAGTGTCTCTGATAAAGGCCTCATTTCTAAAATATACAGGGAATTAAGTAAAATTTATAAGAATACAAGTCATTCCCCAATTGATAAACGGTCAAAGGATATGAA
>JAQQSV010015787.1:0-11991 GCA_028646515.1 Pseudochirops corinnae | reverse complement strand
CAGCCAGTAGAAGATCTCACTGGTATCAAGAGACTGATGAAGAGCCCTAAACAAAAGGGAGAGCAGCCAGTAGAAGATCTCACTGGTATCAAGAGACTGATGACGACTCCTAAACGAAAGGGAGAGCAGCCAGTAGAATCTCTCACTGGTATCAAGAGACTGATGAAGACCCTTAAACAAAAGAGGGAGCAGCCAGTAGAAGATCTCACTGGTATCAAGAGAATGATGAAGACCCCTAAACAAAAGAGGGAGCAGCCAGTAGAAGATCTCACTGGTATCAAGAGACTGATGACGACTCCTAAAGTAAAGGCAGAGCCTGTAGAAGATTTGACAGATCTTACTATGTTTATGGAGACTTCAGATGAAGTGGCAGAAAATATGTACTTTACAAATAGTGTCATACAGAGTAACCCTCAAGAAATATCTGATATAGATTCAGAATTCTCAGAAAAATTACAAGAAATAGAGAGACTCAGAAGACCAGCAATAAAAGCTTTCAGCTTTTCAAATCTTGAAGCAGAGTCAAAATCAAAAGAATACAGCTCTGAAATTGACTACACTGGGTTTAAAGAGATGTTTGAGTTACCAGAGGAAAGCAAGGTAGTTGAACATTGTTCTTTCATTTTAAGTATGGCAATTTGCATATACCTGTCTGTACGTGTCTCTGGTGTGTGTGTGTGTGTGTGTGTGTGTGTGTGTGTGTTGGGTGAGGAGGTGTACAGAGCATATATATGTACAGGGAATGCAATTCAATAAAAAATGTCCTACAGAAGGAAAATAAGGTAAAAAGGTTGAACAGTTTTTTCAGTTGATAATAATTTACACATTGTATGTGTGTTCATATATATACAAATATATTACATACATAGATATTTCAATAAAAATAACAATGATCCTGTGGAGTAGAATTGCAAGTGAGGAACTGATTAGTTCTGAGCAACTAATAATAATTATTTTTAGCATAATAATAAAATAATAATGATTAGTTTGTGATACTTGTACGATGACAATAGGAAGCAAATGAGCAGCTAGTTTGAAAAAGTGAATTAGAAGATTAAGGGTCAATTTTCAAAATAAATGTCAGGAGTGCCTTGGATAAGGGGAGACTTGAGGTGATAGATTCTAAATTATTATCAGATATTTGAAGGACTTTTGTGCAGAAGAGAGAATAGATTTTAATTTTGTTCCAGAAGAAAAAATTAAAACCAATAGTTATGTTATAAAAAGTTAGCTTTTTTTATATACAGTTACTTGAGGTATTGAAGTTTGGTTTTTTTGTTTTTTTTTTTTCAGTTGGAAGTGTGGATTTCAGCTGATTATTAATAATTTAGGACTGTGTAATAGGAAGGAAACTATACAATGGTGCGAAGGTTACCTTTTAAATAGGTACCTGGATTTTTAGGTCTTTCATTATATTCATAAGGACTCTGATAATGCTTCTGGGCTGATATCAATCTGGGTATTTCTCCAACAATGTAGAAGCCAATTTTTCTTTCTCTTGTTTTGATCACAAGAATGTTTTCTTGAAATAGCAACTGGGTATAATTGGTTTTGACTAATAGGTACGTAGTAAGGTATACCATGTATGTGTCAAAGAGAAGCCTTTCTGAATAACAAGGAACATTAGGTGAGCATAGTGTTGTAGCATGTGTAACAATTCTGAGATATAATATTATATTTCATTAAGTTTGGCAAGTTTGTCTTGTGAATTCTCAAATAATTAGATTTATTAGAATTTTGAAAATGTATTTTATCATTCTTAAATTTTTCTAATCCTTTTAGGACCAAACTGTTGACCAATGCCAACAGAAAATTTGCTGTGCTCCTTGTGAAGAAGATGGTAAGTTAACATATTTTTATTTTATGTTCGATAGGTTTTGAGTAAAATTGGTGCAACCTTTTTGATGTAAGACTATGGAAGGTGTTCAGAGATGGGCAATTTTATTTTAGGATATGTCTCAGACTTCTCCACCGTATTGTTTGCTCTTTGGATGTGGGTGGTGGACAATGGAGGGGGCAGGGGCTGCAGTAAGTGATACAAGTGTAGCTAAAACTTTAAAGATACCTCAGGGGGTAAATGAAAAATGGAAAGAAGCCCCATGTGTATACAGATCTAAGTACTAAGCATTTGACTTGACAGAGGTTGTTTTTTTGTTTTTTAACCATGGTGACTGTGTGTTAATAACTTTGTGTAATTAAATTCTTTTCATACTGATCTATTGCAGAAAATGAATCTAATACCTCAAAAATTGATGGGTTATGCTCAGTGAACCTGGGAGATAATTTTGTGGACAAAGGAATTCTTTCTTTATTTACTCCAAGAAATAGAATTAATCAGGCTGTAGGAGAACATGAGCATTTGCGTAGCGAGGCAGAAAACATATCCACAGAGAAAAAAACAAAATCTCTTGTGAGTTTTCAGGATGAAATTAAAGATAAACGTAAGAATCAAGGAACAATATCCAGAAGCAAAAACAAGTTAGATACTGAATCACTTGGTTCATCACTTGATGGAAAGATTGTGAAGTCCTCCTGGGAGCAAAGTAAGAAGGAGATGGTGGAGCATCAAGCCAAGCTGGTAACCTCACAATCTAAAGGCAGATTCCATAAAACTGATGAAGAGCTCAAGGAAGCCAGTAGTTTGGCACCTTCAGAGAAAGAAGAAAAGGAGGAACACGTGAAGAGTGGGCCTAGAACACTTTGGGACACAGATGACAGTACAGAGAACAGGATGAAACCTTTGAGACCTAGAAGAAGGAAAAACGCTGATAAAGATGTAAAAATGAGTTCATCAGATGTGTCAGACAGAGAGAACTCTGAAGGGAAGTCAATGAAGAACTTAAAGGGGAGGTTGTACAGTGCAGGGGTAGTGATGACGTTAAGAGGTAGTTATAAAAATAGAGAACTGCCTAGTGAGACAGATGTGTCACACACAGATGATGAAAAGAAACTTGGGAAGAGACTTCCAAAGAAATCATGTGAAATAACAGCTCAAAGATTTAGCAGGAGGAATACAACCAAAAAGGAATTACAAGAATCCAGTCCTTTGCTGTGTAAAAGGGATATCTTAGCCAAAGAGAAGAATGTAAAAAAAGGAATTATGATAATGACTTTAAGATCTAGAACTCAAACTAAAGCTGAGACAAAATTAGGAGACTCTAGTAGTTTGGTTATGGATACTGAGTTCTCATCCCACACAGAGGGATATGAAAAGAAGCCTATGAATGTCTTAAAGGAGAAGACAATGAAAAAAAGAATTGTGAATAAAGAAATATATCGATTCTCGAGATATAAAAATAAAGAAATATTTCCTAGTGAATCAGATAACTCATCCACAGATGATGGAAAGGAATCTATGAAGAGTTTCCCAGAGAAAGTGAAAGAACAGAAAGTACTTTTAGCCTCTAAAAAAAGAAAGAATATTTTTGAGCAACTGAAGAGTTTATCCAGTGAAACAGATGAGTTACACACAGAAAATGATGAAAAACATGTGAAGCGCTACCACAGGAAGATTGTCCCTGTAAATGAAGATGGTGTGGCTTTAAGAAGCAGAAACAGTAATGAAACTTCAACAGCTACAACATGCATAGAGAATACAGACCAGAAACTTACTCAAAGTTTACAGACAAGATGGAAGACTTCAGCTGTTCATGAAAGGGTGGGATCTTTAAGATCTAGAAATAGGTCTAAGTGTGTTAAGGAATCACAAGGGCCTAATGCATTTCCTGCTAAAGTACCTAATAAGGGTCAGACAGTGAATGATGAGAAGAAACCTGCGAATTTTCAGGAGTTAAAAGATGAATGTCCAATTAAAGGGATGGCAGCTTCAAGAACTAGAAGCAAAAATAAAGTGGATAAGGAAAGCCAGTTGTCTAGAGAAACAGACACATTGTCCAAGAGCGTCCTGGAGAAGTTGATGTCACCGAGATCTCAAAGTAAGAACAAAATTGGTCAAGAAATAGAAGAGATTCCATGTTCATGTGCAGAGAACAGTGAAAAGAAGCCTCTGAAAAGTCTCCAGGAGAAGAAGCTGAAAGAGAACACAGCAAATAAGGCATCTTTACGATCTGGAAGCAGAAGCAGAGGTAATAGATTGCTTCATCCTTCCATTGTTGCACCTGAGGAACTTTACCTAAAGGGTGAAAAGAAAAGTATGGAAGTCCAGAAGAATTTAAATGATACAACAGGAAATGGAGAGATGAGGATGTCTTTAAGATCTAGGAGGAAAAATAAAATGGATACAGGATTGATAGGATCTAATCCTGTGCAGGAAACTGGGGACATCTCACTCTTGGGGAAGGATGGGAAAGAAAATATTGTTTCTGTCTTAAACAAGACAGGAAGAGGCATAATAAGTCAAGCATCTCCAATAGGAACCAGGCTTAGAAATAAAAGTGATACAGATCTGCAAAGATCTACTAATCTTGGCAAAGATGAGCCATCCACCGCTCCTGCCAAGACTCCTGGTGTGATAGCAGAAGAAGCAACGGCAGAAAAAAACAAAAAATTGAAGCAAGTTGTTAAGAGGGGGAAAGTAAGGACTGCTAGCATCAAACCGTCTGAACCAACCATTGTTGAGAACTCTTGCAACCCAGAAAATCTTCTTCTAAAATCAGCCGCAGAGCAAGAGGAGGCCTCCAAAGTCATTTTCCTATCAACAAAAGAAACCCAGTCTGAGCCTTTGCTTAGAGAGGGAAGCACTGTGTTAAATAACACAAACCAGGCTGGAGAAAATAATGGTTTATCAGGGAATGAAATTTGGTCCAAAAGATTAAGTAATAACCAGGGAAAACCTGACTCACAGGAAAGGGGAATTCTTGGTTCTAAAAGAAAATACACCCTCAGAGAGACGAGACCGTCCACCAGGAGTTCGAAGCAGGTATGTAATATTATACTTTACAATATTTCTTTTTAATCAGCATATCACATTTTTGGCTAAATTTCTCAAAGGTTTAGAAGTTCAACTCTCAGTATTGTATAAGTTTATCTAAAAATCACTTGTATGACTTTGGAATGAGGTAGTGTGTGTGTTTGCTATCTAATGCAATATGTAAGGTAATATGGAATAAAATTGGAATATGTTGAGCTTCCTAACAAAACAAAAATTTTAGATGAGTACTGTAGCGCAGTATGGATAACCAAGTTTTGCTTTTAGTTTAGTTATTTTCAGTAAAAGTGAAAAGCAAGCATTTGTTATGAATTATAAAACATCGAATCACAGTTTAATCTTGTTTATCCAAGTAGTATCAGACTTGGTTAAGTATAAGCTAATTTTCTGGATAACTGAAACCTTGGTCTGACCTTTAAATACCAGCTTTAAAAAAAAAAATTTAAACACTGCAGAAATCTTTATAAAAATCTATAGAACAATATGATGAATGGGATATTACTATGCTGTAATATAAATATGTTTGCCCACAGTCATCACAGACTTTGTCACTGTCATAGATTTTTCTTACTCTCATTTGCTTTCCTTCTCCCCTTTCCCCCCTCCCCCGAACTCCTTGGCAGCTATAGAAAACTATATAACTAACCTGTTAACATTGTGAGCAAACTCTCTGGTCTCTCTTTAGGGTTCTCACAGCTGTTCTAGGTGAAGATGGGAAATCAGGGAGATTCTTTTGCCATAATGTTCATCAAAATCTATTTACATTTTAAATCACCCATCCTGAAAGCGTTTAAGCATCAGTTCACTTTGGTTTTTATTTATAATTCTCCAGATATTCAAAAGGAGCTTGCTTTACTTTATGTAAATATTCCAAGAATTTATTATTGTTGTAAGAATAGTTAGGAGTTTTCAGACTTATTTCATAATTTTTCTTGTGTTATATAGTCCCTGTGCAGCCAGCACTTTGCCTCTATCCACAGGGCAGCCCCACATATTGTAGACCTGACTGGGTCCAGATCCAGAGCTTTTGAATCGGGTGAGAACTGGCTGAGTTTTGTCACAGAGAAGGCTTTCCAGAGCAAGTAGGATTAAAGGAGAGAGAAACCAAACTCTTTAAATGGCCTAATATTAGAATGTAGTAAATCTGTCAGAATTAAGAATTCAAATGAATCATTTTGAATTCCATGAAAAAAAAATCTAATGTAGGCCTCCCATAATACGAATTTTAACATTCTGTACATGTTAAATTTTTTTCCATATTTTATCTCAATAAGCCCCTTTGTAGGAAATTGAAAGCGAATGTTTCTTAATTTAGCATTTCCTTTAGTCTATTTGAAAAATAATATGAAGTTATCTAAATCCATACAACAGACTGATAGGTTTACCCCAGGCTAGCATGTAATTGTGTCAAATAAAATGTTTTAGGTTAACTTTGTGACTTGTCTTGCATATCTTTCCTTTTTTATTCTTTGATTTGAAAAAGAAAACTATTAAACCTAGATGGGGCACGTTCTCTTGTAGAATTTTTGAGGAAAAGAGTACTCCTCTCTGGGATCTAATAGGAAATTGGGTTTCAGGTACTTTGGTTAAATAATGGGACTCTAGTGTTTCAAAATGACTTTGTAATTGGAAATGCTGTTATTCATCAACTGTTAGTACATATCACAAGGTAAATATTTATATACATCTTCTGTTTTTCCTTCCAAACAGAGTAACAGCAGACAGCAAAAAAGAACATTGTAGAAGAAATCGTGAAAATGGAATGTCCTCCTATTGCAAGGAGCAAAATATAGTTTTAAGGCGATTTCTGTACCCCACCTATCGAGAAGATAAAACTGTTAGAGAAGTGAAAAAAACAGGGATAGAAAAGTTTGAATAAGTATTTAGTTAAGTGAAAATATGTAGATGTCACAGAATAGGGTGATTTTGCTGGCCACAAATTTTCAAGTTACTTTGTAAATAGGGCAGTGAATGATATATCTATCTGTTCCAGGCAATGTTACTTTTGCCAAGCTAATTTTTGTGTTTATGACAAGATAAACGTTATTTTTTTTGTTTGTTTAGCAATTGTAGACTTTTTTTTAATAAATCGTCTTCTTCATAACTTTTTGTGTGAATTCATTGAATTTAACTTAGTTATGTTTGTGGTAAATTATACAGAAAAGATATAATAGACACATGTATTTTCCTGGCAGTCCCACTTTTCTCCCCACCCCTTGAGTGATTATTTTATGAAGTGATCCATCACATCTTTTTGCTTGTCTGTAATATCTTAACAACTGCAAAAAGGGGGTAGTAACTTACTATACGATAAAATTATTTTTGTTTAGAAAATGTCTAGTTTTGCAAATTCTTCCTTTAGAATATGGACAACGCATGGGTCCTGCCATTTTATGCTGAAACATTTTAATCTGTTTCAAGGCCTTACTTGCATGATAATTTGCAGAGTGATTCACTTGGGTTAGATGTTTGAAGCCTAAACATAAAAATATTCATAAACAAAAGCTGCTTTGGAGGAGAGAAGGGGAGAAGTTTCCATTTTCACAGAAGCTAGCCTTTCCCAAAATTCTTATGGTTATAGGGTAATGTATAGGGAATGAAGTCAAAGGCATGAAAGCATTATTCAAATCAGAGGTAGTAGATTACAGAGACCTTGAACCACCCCAAAAACTACAGGTTTCTTGTGGATGTGGACTGAATGACTGCACCTTTCCAGGTGAGTAATAGTGGCATTTTTCCCTGGAATCATACAATGTTCAATCCTTCACTATATCATAGAATTGTAATCTTGCCATCATGCCTCTTGGAGTCACAGAGTAACAGAAGACCCCAGATTTCTCTGGAGTACATTACTGAGCATACATAACTAAAGCCAATCAATAAATACGTATCAGCCAGCACCCTAGCACACCCAGGATGGCTGCTAACAGGTTCTTAGATCTGCTTTTCTAAAGGAAAGCAACTCAAAATGGGTTAACAATCTTACTTTAATCAATCAAACATATATCATTTACCTAGTTCAGGGGAAAAAGCATCTTGAACTTCAGAGAATACAAACAGAAGTTACAACAGAAAATAACACAATTCAAGAGACAGGGCTTCCAGCTATCTGACCATTACATCCACACTTAGTTACCATAGAGGTAAGCTCCAACATCTGGGTTTTCAAAGCTGGGAGGTCTCAATGGCTGCCCAGTTTCATCTGGCTAAATTACACAACTGTTCCGAAAGTGAGCCCCAAAGCAAAACCTCATATCACATATAGCCTTCTCCTGGGTCAGAAAGTCACAACCCTCTTGACCCACTGCCCAATCACAAATTAATAAGGTGTGGGCATTCCTGAAAAACAAGCCTCCCACCATAGGCTCCGTGTGACCACATTCAGCCTTTTTAGCAGAGTATATTTTCAAATCAGGGAAGGTTCTCAGAGTCACTTAAACCTATTAAGGGGCCAAGGGGCAGGGATGATCTTAAAGATTCCCAATATCATTACAACATGTGCCAGCAATTGCTAAGCCCAAGGAATACAAAATTTGGAGGCTAGTCTACCCACATCTCCCAATCTAAATTATTGGAATTGAATTGAAGCTGGGGAGGTCAGAAGTGAGAGGGAGAAATTCCAGGCACAGCAGACAGAAGGGAGAGCACCCAGAGCTGAGACAAGGGCATCCACATAGGGAGAAGGGGTGTCTTCAAAACCCAGGAGAGAGTGATGAAGACTCAAAAGTTGCCAAAAGGTCGAGAAAGGCTTATGAAAGGTCCAGCTTCTCCCATATCTGCATATGTACATAAATATCTTATCTCTAAAATAGGATGCCCCTCCTTTCTCTAACAATCACAGATGCCTCATCCCTTCCCACTGCATTTACGCATTGTTCCTAACATTATGTTCTAGGGCACTGACCTGTGACTGCTTTGGTTACAAGTACAAAGAATGTTCCCAACATTTGAGTTGCTTAGCATACACTAATGGGGGATATAAGTGAGTAAAATTGTAAATAGTATCCATAGAAAACTGTTAAGCACATGTAAATGCATTCAAGATCATTTTAGAGGAAGGGGACCAACAGCTAGGGAGTATCTTCTCAGGAAAGGCTTCATGCCAAGATATGAGGGCTGGGGGGGCATTAGAATAAGGGAGATGGTGGACAGTGAGGAAGAAGGCCCACCCATTTGGCTAAATTGTCATATGCTGCAGGGTCAGTAATGGCCAGTGGGGTGTGGTGAAAGATTTTAAAACCTTGAAAAGAAGAATTTGTCTTTCATCCTAGATGTTAATAGGTGATCACAGTAGTTGGGCATGTAAGGGAGTCACATCAGATCTGTGCATAAGGAAAAATACTTTTGGAGGAATTTATATAATGATTACAGAGAAAAAAAAAACATTTGAAAAGTTTTTATAACTGACCAATGTTAAAGCAAAAGAACAAAGATAAGACTTGCCATTCGCCCTACAGATGATGAACTTAAAAATGGCTAATGTGGGGTTTGGAGGTGCTAGAGGGTGCAAGAGTGCTTAGAACACAGGGCCTGAAGTCAGGAACATTCCCCTTCATGAGTCCAAATCTGGTCTCAGACACCAGCTGTATGACCCCGGGCAGGTCACTTAACCCTGTTTCCCTCAGATTCCTCATTTGTAAAATAAACTGGAGAAAGTCATGGCCAGTAACTCCAAATGGGCTCATGAATAGTTGGACATGAGGACATAATGGGGGGGATTGGTATTTCAGAATTATGTAGCTATGGGATGAGTTTAACTGAGGGGTAGAGGGAGGAACAAATTAGTTTTTCAAACACCTGCTGCTTGAGAAATTATGAAGAAATTTACTTTGGCAGCTGTTTGTAGGATATGCTGTATGGGAAACAGAAGAGACAGGGACACCAAATAAATTGTAATTATGTAGGAGAATTTGAATGAAGAGAATTGCTTATGTGAGTGAGTCCAGAGGCTGGGGGGAGGAAAGGAGAGTAAGGGAAGGGGAAAAGAGAAGAGGGGAGAGGGAGGGGGAAGACAGGAGAGAAAGAAGAGAGAAGAGAAAGGGGGAAGAAAGAAGTAAGATGGAGAAGAGATGAGAGATAAGAGGGGGCTGAGAGAGAGAGAAGAAAGGAAGAAGGGAAGAGATGGATGAGAGAGAGGTGAAGGTAGAAACAGCAAGCTTTGGCGACTGGCCATGTGGGTCTGGAGGGAAAGGCCAGGATAGTGCTGAGGGTATTGGAAGCGTGGGGAGCCTCTGACAGGGAAAGAGGAAGGCTTTGAGAAAAGGGCAATCCAGTTTTAGACATGTCGCATCTAAGTATATATATTTGAAATGCAATGTCCAATAGTCATCTAATGATAATTAGACACATGGCAGCTGTTGAAGCCTCACAGAGAGAGTTGAGAGGGACAGCCCAGGAAAGTCCCTTACGGAATGTTTGTCACTCCAGGGCATGAGATGAATAATAAGTCAGACCACTCAGGAGAGTATGGTGTGACGAAAACGCAGAAAGGAGAACATCTCCAGACACACGAGCATCAATGTAGGAGGCAGCAAATAGGTGAAGGATGAGATCTGAGAAAAGATCATCAGACTTAGCAATTAAATCATTAGGCACTTTCAAGAGAGCCGTTTGACTCAATAGAGTGATGAGGTCAGAAAGTGCTAAGGTTAGAGCAGTAAATGAGACTCAGAAATAGAGGCAGTGAGCATCAACTTCTTTCAGTTTTGCTGAATAAGGATGTGCAGCACCAATGCAATATTCATAGCACCAACAATCACTATAAATACACTCGCATGGTGTTTGATCATAAAATATAGCAGGCTCTCCATATAGAAGACAGAAGCAAAACATTTATTCATACACCAGAAAACCAAATCCCCAAACCAGTAAGTCAATTTCATCATAGTAGCAAAGAAGTTAATAAGCCACAGCAGCACAGGGAGCCACAGCATCCTTTCACCTTCCCACAAACTAATATAGGACCAATATTTTACTCACAAACCTGACTGACTCCTTGCCTAAGCATCCGCTGTCTCCCACTGTCTATCTGGCTCTGATTCCAGGTTCCTGTGGGCACTGCTTCACCCTTCAGCAAACTCCTCCCACCATAGGCTCCATATGATTACATTCAGCCTATTAGGGGGCAGAGTTTATTTTCAAAGCTGGGAAGGTCTTCAAATTCCCTTAGGCTGATTAAGGGGCAGAGAAGATCTTCAAATCACCATTACCATTGCAGGGCCATATATAGGACAAAAATTTGAGGAGATGATAGGATTTAATGAAGATTTGGGGTTTTCATTTGTTTGTTTTCCAAATGGAGATGTGAGCATATTTGGAGGTGGTAGGGAAGGAACCAATTGATATGGAAATTGAATGGGGAATAACTGAAGATACATTCCGCAGGAGAAGACAGGAGGGGATGGAAGAAAAGAGCACAAGACATCAAAGGGTTTTGAGATAATGATGGAGTTCACCTCAAGAGGACTCAATTTTTCAATAAAGTACGGCAAGCTCTTGGGGCTGGGGAAACCAGGAGGAGTTGTGGAAGATTTCAGAAGGGAAGAGGAGGGTTGGAATAACTTCTTTGGGGACTGAGACAGGGAAACAATTAGGAGAGAATAGAAGGATTACTTTGCATTAGACCTGGGACTGAAAAGAAGCCTCTTAGGTCATCTGACCCAACATAATTCTGTGGTCAAGGTAACAGGCCTGGGGAGGTGAAGTGACTTACCCAAGGCTTCACTACTAGTAATAATCACTAAAGATTCGAACCCAAGCTAGTGTTCTTGCTGTTATCCTGCCTCAGTAGTCTTTAATTCACCATTGCCATCACTTTGTACATACCCCACCTTAATCTTGTCTTGGCAGTCATACAATTGTATCTGTATGTCACTGTGATGCATTCCTAGTTAATTCTGATTTTGGATTATGCTAATGGCATATGCCTGTGGTCCTTGAACCTTGCTCCACTAATGTTCTCCTTGCACGTGTCTAGTATAATAACTTCCACTAATTCATACCTTCTGTGCATTCTTAAAATGAACTGAGTTCTGATTTAGACATGCTGTGTTTAAAATTTCTACAGGAATCTACTTCCAGATGTCCAGCAGGAAATTGGAGAT
>JAQQSV010015786.1:0-11991 GCA_028646515.1 Pseudochirops corinnae | reverse complement strand
GAATTTTGTGGATGAATTAATTTGTTTATATTGCTCTTAGAAAATAACAGCTTTTTTGGAATTACTTTGAGTTTGACAGCCCAAGAGATAAAAGTTGGTAATGTGGATTAAGCATGAAAGTGTCAAGCATACATTCCCCATACTCCTCCTTGCTGCTGCTTGTTAAACATTTCTCAGCCTACCCTGATCCAGTCCCAACCAGGGACTAAGTCCATAACTGAGGCTCTTTCTTCTGCAGAAATTCATAAGCCAGTGGCACCTCCTGTCATCTAGAAAGTCAGTGTAGTCTTATGATAAAAAAGCCACCCAGAACAATTAGGGTTCTTTGGCAGCCAGGTCATGTGGTTGACCTTTATTTAAAGCCCTCAGTTCATTTTCAGACATACTGTTACCTGTCTGTGAAATCACTTTCGAAAACATTCCTACTAGTTGTGCACAGAGTACTTCTGTGCTCCTGGGCTTCCCATACCTGTCCTGAGAATTCTTTCTTAATCATCAGGAAAGCAATGACTGTAGCTTTTTGTGATCAACCATGGGTTATGAGTCCTACCGGTTTCCACTTCCCTAGAGGCTAAGCTTCTTATATTGTGAGCTCCTATGGAGGTTGGGGGCTAATTTCACCAAGCTCAATAGAACCTCTCTGGGATTGGACCAAAGGAGTTCTTGGCTTGTCTATGTGTTTGATGCAGACAATCTATCCGGCAGGAATTCCCAATTTGGGATAGAAATGTTTAGAGGGAATAGAAGAAGTTGATCAGAGTACTGGGAATGCTGGCCAGCTAATTTTATTATCCCTTTTGTGGGGAACAAAGATGACCCTTGCCCAAATAAAATAAGCAGAGATATCTCCACATAGAGACAGGAAGGATTTATTTAATTATTTCTTCTTGCAAGAAGGGTGATCTTGCTACTAGAGGCAGTCTAGTAGGAGAGGCAAAATACAAAATGCAAAACTTGGTTACACACCCAAAAGACCACCTCTTTTCCTCCCTCCCTTGTTCTGTGCTGTATCCGTTAATTAGAAACTGAGGTGCACAATCTTAACCGCAAAAATCTGCTGGCATTTGCAAATGAAACATCAGTCATATCAAAAAGCAGAAGGTATGTGTCTAGTGGACATGAAAACAGACAAAATAAGTCATCAGTATTAACTTGGATATGAAAGAAGAAGATGAATGTTCTAACAATATCAATATAGACATGAAAGCAGACAGTATTTTATGAATCATGGGGATTTTAAGACATAGTGATCTGCCTGGAGTTCCCCAACAGGATCTCCATTTTTATATTTGTACATGTCAGATGGTGGTCAGTGGAAACAAGTCTGGAACATTCAGGTCTGTGATCAAATTTGCAGGGTCTGTGCTTTCCCCTCCTACACTTAGCCAAGCTTAGCAAAAATTTCAGCTTATGACCAGGGGAGTAAGGCAAGGGTCCCAGGCTCCCAGTCCAGGTTACTGAGTCTTTGGGAACCTGTTATATTTCTGTTTATATTTCTGGAATGTTACCTGAGAAGTTTTCACTTTTATTCCATTCACTTTGAAATTAACTTTATTGATTTCACTTCTGATATGCATTAAGGGGCAGCTACATGGGAAAAGAATGAAGTACTCGGCCTGGAGTCAAGAAGTCTTATTTTTTTCACTTCAAAGCTAGCCTTAGACACTTAGTTGCTCTGTGATCCTGGACAAGTCATTTAACTCTGTTTGCCTCAGTTTCTTCTTCTATAAAATGGGGTGGAGAAGGAAATGGCAAACTGCTCCATTATCTTTGCCCTGTCCCCCAAAAAACCCAAACAACAAATGCAAATGGCAACACAAAGTGTAGGAGAGGACTGAAATGAAAAACGACAAAAATATGTACAAACACAGGGAAAGATAAAATTATTATATTTTATATCAAATAGAGCTCAAAGGTGGAGGAGGGAAGAGGGAGGGAGGAGGGGTGGAGTCTTGTGAACCTGGTAGAGGCCCTTCAACATTTGTTGATGGTTCCAGGAAGCACAGACTCAGAAAGCAGGTGGGACCTTGGTTGGTGAGATCCCAGGAAGCTAGATTTGGGCTGAGTATCCAAATTCTTGGCCACCCCTTTCAATTTTCTCTTCCTCTGATGGTGCACAAAGGCTAACCTCAGGGAACTCTTTAAAGTGGTTTGTTTTCCTTCCCTGCCCATTGGAAGAAGCCGAGGCAGGGGAAATGGAGGACCCTGGCCCTACATCAGTAGTCAATAAATATGAAGGCCCTGAATATGAAGAGAGTAAAGCTAGCAACTTTGTGCAATTCTGCCTCACTGACAAGGAGTCAAGACATCCCCTGTGATGCTATTGGTCCTCTCCAAGAGTGAGGACAAAACAACCATGATTATCATTGGAAAATCACTTTCTTAGACTAGGATGTTTTGAATGATTCACTTTTGTGAGTCAGCAGAGTGGGGTGATTGTCATTCTGCCTTGTGGTCTCTTGGCCTCAGGATTCATCTGAACAAATAGATAAGGAGTCACTTAACACCATGCTGAAGAGGGTGAGAGAGGGATGGATTTCTAGGAAATCCTTGGAGGGTTCTTTTAGTCTGAAAAAATTACCAGGCCCAAGCAATCTTGGCAGGTTTGTAAAAGTTTATTATGCTTTTTAGCGGGCAGGGTGGGGTGTCAGAAAAAGCCTGCAAAGTGCAGGAATTAGGGATACTGATTATATAGCAATAAAACCATAAATCTGATATCAATTATGCTAATTAGGTGTGCAAAGGTAGAGTTAGGGAACAGTTTAGGAGGAGTTTAGGAGTGGTCAGTGCTTAAAGGAACATGCAGGTGTATTGCCCATAATTCACTGGGAGAAAGCTGAGGGGGGAGGGGGCCACCTGGAGGTGTGGTTTTTGCCTTAAAACAACGTCACAAAGTCAGCCAGCGGTCAAATTTGAATGAGAAGTACCCAGCCTGTTAGCTATCAAAGTCCCTTTTGACAAGATGGATGTTGGGAAGCTGGGCTAATTGGGGATTCAGGATGAGTCTGATTGTGAGGAGTTATCTTACTGATAATGTATTGAAGGATTCATAGTTTGCAGCTGGCCACTAGAACAGAGGAGGTATACATTTCTCTAACTAAGGATTTGTTTATAGATTGCTTTTGAAGGATTCATAGGTATGGCTTGTTATTATACCAAGCAGGGATAGTTATAGAGTTAATGGTTTTAGGGAAAACGCTTTTAGGCTGGGGGCAGGGGAGAGACAGAGTTAATGCTTTATGGCTGGGGGGAAGTGTGATTTTTACAACTTAATTGCACAGGCGGATGTTACAGACTGATGTTACATACATAGGTACCCGAATGCAAGTGAGATTTTTACAGACTGAAGTTACAACAATGTTACGAAGTTACAAAGGCACCCCAAATGTTACAAAGGCACCCCATCAATGCTATAATAAAAAGGTGGTAAAACTCAGTCCCCAAGATGGTAAAGCTATGAAGTTCTCCGAGACACATGTGCTTCTGCCAATGATTCCTATCCTACCTGATTTTAGTCTTTTCCCCCCATGCCTTATATCTTCAGTAGTAAGTACAAGTATGTCCCACAAAGTGGGGGGAGGGGACAGTTTTCCCTCTAAAAACTGGATCTATTACACACAGGCCTGCTCTTGATGCACAAATTGAGGTTGAATGTTCAGATTCTCTCCACAAAGGCAGATGCTGGAGAATCTATTGATGATTCCAGTGACCTAGGGCCAATGTGATCTTTGGTTTGGTTTTGCTTCTGAGTTGCAAACTGAGATCAAAGTCTTTAAAAGCATTAAAGAGATCCACTGCTGCTGATGGTCTGGAGTGGATGCTGTCCTTCAGCTTATTATGAATCTCTTCTCTTCGTCAATGATTCACCAAATCCCGCTCCCTCATTTCTGCCTTCGTTTCCTGAATATGCCATAAACTCCCACCTGGGGAATCCTAAAAAGGAACAGAAAGCACCAGTTATATGTAGAGCAAATATCACATGAGGTTCTAGGTTACAGAGAAACTGAGTCACAAACTGAAGGAATTGTGGTCCTGGAGGCATCTGCCATCTAGTGAGGGAGCAAGATGGGGGATGCTACATGGTGTGCAGTAAGATGGGCTTGAATTCAAACACTGGCTTTGCTCCCTACTAGCTATAGGACCTTAGGCCAATCACTCCCCATCACTGACCTTTATTTGACTCCTCTATAAAGTGAGACTAGATGGTTTCTGTGATTCCTTTCAGACCTAAATCCTATGAGAATATACAGAAGAAGCAACTCCAAGCTTCAAAGGATCAGATGCACAGTGCAGGGCCATCTCCCTGGCTGCACCACATAGGGGCTTTCACAGGCTCAGTTTAAATAAGTGTTACATTGTAAGTTATTGGGCCTCCAGTAGAAAATCCCAGGTAGAAAGAAACTCTTTCCAGGCTTTGGCCACATATCAGCAGACCCAGGAAAGCAGGTGGCCCCGGGATTTCCTGGTTTTCTTTAATTCCATGACCAGTGTAACCTTAATATGTACCTAATACATTCATCTCCTGAAGGTATACACAACAGCTTCTTAGGAATTTTCTTTTTTGAGCTCTTCCTAATAAGGGGAACTGGGTCTTGTAGAATACTGAGATTTTTTTTCAATGAGGTTCCTGGGGAATGGGGGAAAAGTTGGATGTGCCTCAGTAGTGTGGCCAGCGGAGAAATGAAATGTTTTGAGCTAAGCTCTTTCTTGAAATGCAATTAATGACTGAATTCCAGCTCTGGTGCTGAGAACTTCAAGACTTTTCTTCTTAGTGTGGTTTTGATCAAAGTCTGGGTTTCTGAACTGGGGGAAAGAGAAGATCAGAGGGTGGAAGAAGCCTTGAACTGATGCTCACTGTGATGGAGAGCCCCAGGAATGACCTGGGTGGTGTGGACCCCAGATATGAGGACTGGATTCCTACTATCAGGGAATTTGTGTGGGTAGAACACCTGGAGGGGATCATCATTTCAGAAGCTAATCAAAGCCTGCTGGGGCATCTGCAATCACCTCATGCAAAACTCTTAGGAGATGAATCTGACAAGAGGCTGTAATCAGTTGGAAAGGCACACTTGAGTATGTTTTGGAAACATAGGTAAGAAAAAATAAGATCTCCATAATGTTAAAGATCTCTGTATTTTTCTCAATGACTACTTTCATAGGCTGTAGAGATTCTGATTTTTCCTCTTTTCACCATTCTCCTTGGTCAGGAATATATCTCAAGGATACTCAGTTAGAAGCTACCTGTATGAAGAAGAGATGGGCAAGTCTGAAGCAGTTCTTTTCACAGGAGCTGTAAGCACGGATATGACAGGCACTGGCTAAATACCCCAATTCTTCCTCCAAAATGTGGAGCAGACATTTCCATGGCAGAGGGGATGTGATCCTGGTAAAAGGCAAGATATTGGCAGTACCCAGGAATCAACCTCAGTACTAGGAGTAGCTATCACTGGAACATAGTTTCCTCAGCTGTGAAATGAGGGGAATCAATAAAATGGCCTTGAGATTTCTTGGAGCTCAGTGAAGTGACTTGTACAAGGTCATACAAAGGCAAAATGTTTAAGCATCAGCATATATATGCAAAAATAAGCATGTCAACATAAGCAAAATTCTTATGTTCTCTGATAGGGGCACAAACCAAAGTTATGGTCAGCTAAGCCAGGAGTAAATAGTGAACATGAGAAGACAGTTGAGTTGGACTAACAGCAACTTAGTTTGGTTTTTATGCAATTTTATTTTCTTTAGGTTTTTGATATGTTGGCAAATTTTGCTGAAAGTTTTTTTTTTTTCTCTTTTAACAAATGTAAGACCTGATTCTTTGGGAGAGGGAAGGAAATGGAATACAATGAGCCACTGATAACTGTAAGTGATATGGAAATAAAAGATATCAACCAAAGGCAATTTTTCAAAGGAAATCAAAAAACAAAATTTTCAATACAACTTATTCCTTAAAGAGAAAGAAAAGGGTTCTGAGAGATAAGTCAAGGGAGGTGATGTTGAGGCCACAGTCTCAGGAAAGGGACTCAAGCCTTTAGATGGCAGCTGCACACAGTGAGCCACAGCCTCCATACTGGGAGGAAAAAGCAAGCTGAGGCCCAGCTGTCCTCCCTTCCTCCAGCACAGCTGGCCCTAGGAAGGGATGGAGCTCTCTCACAGCTAGGGAGAACTGGCTTTCGCAGTAATTGTTCCATGATAACCTGAAACTGAAGACTTTATGCATCTTCCTTTGATCAATACATTCTGCTCTCACTGTATCATACTGTTCTGTATTTGGAACTGAACTAGAGAGCCTGTCCAACATGGAGTCCCCTGATGTCACCTGTTCAATCCCCTGCATATGATGCTACATTGGAAGTCTGGTCCTTTTCCTTCTTGGTGCTTTTTGTTTCTTAGGATACAACAGAAGGGCCAACACTGAAAATGATTCTATGACCCTGGCAGGTTCTGACAGCTTCCCAGAGCCAGCATCCAAGGCCTCCTGCTTCCCATGAAAACTGACCAGAAGCATGCCATTTTTGTGGCATTGGGCCCCTGTACTGTGGCTTTCAGCACACTGAAAGTACTGTCAATCCTTTAATAGTCAATAAAAAGGAATGTCCTACCATGCATCAGGCCCTGTGCTGAGCCGGGGATATGAATAGGAAAAAGGAAAGACGTCTCAGAGTGGCCTGGTCTCTTCAGCTGAAGGCTTTTGGGTTCATGGTTCCACCCTTCTATCAGAGTGGCAGAGGCTGACTATGAGAGGGACTCCTCAGGCTGATTGGATCCTATAGAATAATGTGATTTCTCCAGTAATGTGCTTCCTGGAGAATAGGGGAAAAGTCAGATGTGCCAAAGTAGTGTGGCCAGGGGAGAAATAAAATGTTCTCAGCTGAGCTCCTTCTTGAAATGGAATTAATCGCTGAATTTCAGCTCTAGTGCCCAGAACTTCAAGACTGTTCTTGTTAGTATGGTTTTGAACAAAGGTATGGGTGTCTGAACTGGAGGAAAGGGAAGAGTAGAGGGAGAAAAAGGCTTTCAACTGATGCTCACTGTGATGGAGAACCAGCAGGAATGGGCTGGGTGGTGTGGACCCCAGATATGAGGACTGGATTCCTGCTATCTGGGAAGCTGTGTGGGAACAACATCTGGGGGGGGAGGTCATCATTTCAGAAACCAATTAAAGCCTGCTGAGGCATCTGCAATCATCTCGTGCAAAACTGTCTCAGGGGATGAATTATGACAGGAGACGGTGATCAATTGGAAAGGCATTCTTGGGTACGTTTTGGAAATATTTGTAATAAAAAAAGATCTCTTGTTAAAAGATTCCTCTCTTTTCCCCAATGACTACTTTCATAAGTTATAAAGATTATTTCACCATTTTCCACCATTCTTCTTGATCAGGAATATATCCCAAGGGTACTCAGTCAGAGGCTACACGTATGAAGGAGAGGAGATGGACAAGTCTGAAGCTGTTCTTCACCCAGGAGCTGTATCCCCAGCTATGACTGGCAATAGCTGATCTTCCCCAATTCTTCCTCAACAAGGGTGGAGCAAACACTTCCATGGCAGAGGGGATGTGATCCTGGCAAGTCAACAGAATCATAGTGTCCAGTAATCAACCTCAGGACTAGGAGTTAACTGTGACTGGAACAGCTGTGAAATGAGGGGACTCAGTGAGATGGCTCTGAGATTCCTTGGAGCTAAATGAAGTCAGGGGACTCTTTCAAAAGAAGAGACAAGTGAAGAGGATGGTCAAGTATCTGGATACTCAGCCCAAATCTAGCTTCCTGGTGTCTGACCAGCTGAGATCCTGCTGGCCTTCTGAGGCAGTGCTTCCTCAGACCCATTAACAAACATCAGAGGCCTAGAAGGCATCGATCACATTGTATTAAGAAAAACAAAACAAAGCCCAACAAACCACTCAACTGGCTACTTAGAAATCTGGTTGCACCTCACTGACTTCAAGGAAAAGAGGGAGAATTCCTTACCCAGAGGAGGGCTGATTTGAAGACCTTTTTGTAGACTCCAGAATACTTTCTTGCCAGGACCTTAATACAAGAGGACTTGGAATAGCAGATGACTTTAGAGTAATTATGTGTTTTATTATGCTTCCACTTTACTGATGGTGAAGCTGAGTGCCAGAGATGAACAAGAAGGAATTGACAAGGCACAGATACCCTAAGGATAATGAAGAAAATCACGCACAACTTCATCAAAGTCATGTTTTAGTTTCTGATTAATGGACAACAGGACATGAAATTTATCATCAAGTATTTTCCTGAAAGTCAGTGCTCATAAAATCATGAACAATTGGAAAGACACAAATCACTTAAATTTCAAATATGTCACACAATATTGTTTGTACAAAAATACAAATTAAATAGAAACACAAAGCAATCATGATGATTTTATGGAAGTCTGTTTTACAAGATATTGTTATATGGAAAAATATTTTTCCATTCTTGCAGGGGTGAGTATGTGTAAAAGGCACCTTCTCTCTCATGGGAATCTAAGAGCTGCCTCTGGGCCCCTCTGTCCCAAGGCCGCTCTGTGCACTCCATAGAGATAAGAAGGTGCTGAGATCCACAGTGCAGTTGTTGTTCTCAAGGATGTTTCGAAAGAAACCACTCACTTGTTGGACATCTGCTGACATCACTGGTTTGGAGTCTCCTCATTGGCCTTCACCCCCTCTGCACGAGGCAGTCATGCATGAATCATGCTTACTCTAGAGTAATATAGGAGCTTGCTTGCTTACTGATAGTGGCCATGTTGGAATAAACTACAAGCTGCACATATTTCAGGTCTCTGATCTCTTCACTCAATCCCACCTGAGACAGCAACCCAAGGCTGGTCCTTGGGTCTGCTAGGGGAGTGGTTGCAAAAGGCTGGCCAGCAAGGTGAGCAGCCCATGACACATTCTCTGTTTTATGTGAAAAGATTAAGACCAGATTGAATCACACTCTATGGACCCAAGTTCCTAAAAAGCTTACTTAAGCATTAAATCATTTACAGAGTAAAGTGCCATTTCCTAATTTGAGATCTTCTAAAGACAGACTAAAAATCATGAAAAATAAAAGGGGGCTGCATGTCCATAGATCAAAGGAATCTGGAGAGCCTGAATTCACTGACCCTGCTCTGATGAGTTATTACTATTCTTCAAAAAATTTAGAAGGCTATAAAGGTGCAAACAGAATGTAACACTGGGAAGCCTTGTCTATCCTACTCTGTTCAGTCTTTGGGCCTTAAAGTAGCTAATAATCCTCAAGTATTCTCTTTATCCTCATCCTCATAGTTAGCAGCAGCAACAGCAGCAGAAGCATCATCTTCATCAAGCAACTACAAATTTCCAGGGAGCCCCTGCCTAAGACACAAAGATTCTGCTCATAGAAAACAGGGGTTGGAAAAAAAAAACCAGAGGTTGACTTGTCTCCCACCATTTAGAAGTTCTCACTCATTGCACTGGTGCTGGGACCCAAATGAGAAGAGAGGAGGAAACCCTGTGTTAGGAATGAAGTCATAATTCATACCATGTCTTCCTTCCTAGCTTAGAGACTCATCCTGGAGATAAGAGAAAAATGAGACTAGAGCCTTCAATGAAATGAATGGTGGTGAAAGAGAGCATTTCTTTCTGAAGTTTGTACTAGAACATTCTACCCAGATTCTCACTGCGTGGGGAAGAGACAAACACTCAAGAGGCTCTTTGACCTTTGTTGATGGGCATGAGGAAGCACAGACTCAGAAGCCTGGTAGGACCTGGGCTCCCCAGACGCCAAGAAGCTAGATTTGGGCTGAGTATCCAAATTCTTGGCCACCCTCTTCCATTTTCTCTTCCTTTGATTAGGAACAAATGCTAATCTCAGGGACCTTTTTCAAAGTGGCTTGTTTTGCCTCCTTGCTCATTAGAAGAACCAGGGCCAGAGGAGATTGGGTAATCCTGGCAGTGCTGCTGCTATTCCAGCGGTAGTCAATAAATATGAGGACACTGTGCTAATGTGGGAATACAGATAGAAGAAGACAAAGATGCCTCAGACTGGTCCAGAAGAGACCTGAGATGTCCTAAGCTGAGTTGCCCCTTTACCTGAAGGCTTTTGGGTTACCTATGCTACCCTGGTCTCAGAGAGACAGAGGAAGGTGCAAATGATGAGGTGCAGGCTCTGGGAACCGCCTTGAACTCCCACTTGATGAGACATTTGCAGAGGCCATAAGATTTTCATTATGGCTGGGCCCAAACCTCTGTTACTAGCCTAACCCTCCATTGTCTATCTACTTCCCACCCTTGGGCCTATCAAAATATCAATCCACCCTTGGGCTGACCTAGCCCACCATTGTCTGTTGGCTCCAGGTAGCCTCCATCAACTTCCCGCCCTTAATCACTCATTCACCTCATTAACTCCTCCTGAAGACCTTCCCCAAACTCATTACTGGAGTCTGACCTAATTGACTCCTCCTGAAGACCCTCTCCAAACTCCTCCAGACCACCCCTAGATTCCTCCCACAACCTTTCTGTATATAAGATCCCTTCTTGCCCCCATGTGTGAGAGCTCCATAGAATGAGCTAGCACCGACTTACTGTGTCTAATACAATTGAACTTTTAATAAACTTTACTTTTCTTTGGCTGAGAAGATGAGTAGAATTCAGTTGGCAGGACCCAGAGTGTTGGAATTTGGGGGCCTCCAGAGCACCCTAACCCGAACCACATCACTAAGGGGGACTGAGGAGACAGAATTTATTCTCTCCTCAATCTTATGCAGACCCCATTGATGAGTTATTTCTATTCTTAACAGAGTTTAGAGGGAATGAGAGCTGTAAACAGAATGTAACACTGGGGAAACTCTGCCCTTCCTACTCTATTCAATATTTTGGCCTGGAAGTAGCTCATAATCCTCAAGTATTCTCCTCCTACTCCTCCTCATAGTCAGCAGCAGCAGAAGCAGCAACAGCAGAAGCATCATCTTCATCAGGCAACTCCAATTTCCCAGGATCCCCTGCCTGAGACCAAGAGATTCTGCTCACAGAGAATAGGGCTTGACTTATTTCTCACCAATTAGAAGTTCTCACCCATTGCACTGGTGCTGGGCCCCAGCTGACAAGAGAGGAGGAAGCACTGTGGCAGGGATGGAGTCATATTCATACTATGTCTTCCTTCCCAGCCTAGAGACTCATCCTAGAGATGAGAGGTCAGACTAGAGTCTTCAATGAAATGAATGGTGGTGAAAGAGAGTATTTCTTTCTGAAGTTTGTACTAGAACATTCTACCCAGCTTCTAACTGTGTAAGGAAGAGACAAACACTGGAGAATTAATTGCCCTTAAATAGTCATTCCCATACGGTCTTGGGAACCACACTAGCACACAAGGTAGGTTGCTGGGACAGGTTATTGACTTGCTTTTCTAAAGAAGGACAGCTTCAAAGGGTTTAGTAATCTTACTTTAATTCAACAATGCAGAACAAGCAAGGAAACAGAGAAATTACCACAGAGACTGATCAGTGACCCAATAGGGTCTATTGATTCCATGGTTTTATCATTGGAATGTCTCCTCTTTTTCAATGGTCTTCTTGCAGCATTCAGGTTTTCTCTTCCACTGGTTTATCATCTTTCCTCTTGAGTTTGGGCAGCAGCTGCTGAAGGTCTTTCCCAGCATCCATGTCCTTGACAGTTCTGTTTCCATTGGCAAAATGGAAGTTAGCTGTGTCTCCTGCCTGTAGAAGATGCATTTCATTTATTTCTTTAAGAAAAAGGGAGTTTCTTGTGAAATATGATGAAGCAGTAATGGCTTCTGCTGAATTTCTGCTTTATACTCCTATATAGAGTACAATGTGCCTGAATGCATTTATAAAAGCCAAAATAAACCAATGCCCCAATCATGTTCACGTTGCCACTTTAAAATCTCTTCCTCTTGATTCCCTCTGGTTTCCAGCTGATTGGATGAGTTTCTTCTGTTGCTGAGACATCTTCTCTGTATACTTTAATGGTTTTATCAGCTCCTGCAGTCAGTAATCGACTTTGAGAAT
>JAQQSV010015785.1:0-11991 GCA_028646515.1 Pseudochirops corinnae | reverse complement strand
CTCTCTCTCTCTCTCTCTCTCTCTCTCTCTCTCTCATATTCCAAGTAGCAGAGTTGCTGTCATTTGATAATTCAGAAATTATTGAGGATGAGTGAGTATGCAGGCTCCCAGCAGTCATTTGCCTTCATCAGTTATTTTTGTATTATCCCCTTCCTAAGTAAACTTTCCTTTGCCTGGTATAACCAAGGGATATAAAATATTCTGGTTAAGCTTAGACTGATGTGCCATGCATTGACGACCACTTTTCCAACAAAAAACTATTGTGTTAACATTTTTTATTCAGGGGCACTTAGGGTCTTTCAGCAGTACCTCAGAGCCTTCGTTATGGTCATGAATTATAGGATCAGATCTCTGGACCTTAGAAATCATTGTTTCAATCCCCTTATTTTACAGATGAAGAAACTTGGACCCAGAGAGTTGAGACATGCAACTTTTTTGAAGGTCACATGAACAGAAAAGTTGAAATCCAGGTTTTCTGACTCTCAATCCACAGATCATTCCATTATATCATGTTGCCTTATCTTTCTATGGGAATGTATGGAAAGGCTAGGTGACAGAAGTCTGGAGGGACTTTTACTTTATGCTGACACTCTCTCCTCCATTCTCCCCTTTTTCCATTTCAATGGATGTGCTAACAGACCACTTCTTCTTTATTTACAAATTCTTCAGTATGAACAATTCTGGGTATCTGCATGCTGTTTACAGTTGACAGTCACACAACTAACTTCATACTCTCATGACGCTACTATAGCATGACTAGAGGGAGAAAATGCACATGACAAGTGGTCTGGATCAGAGAAACCCAACTACAGACAGAGTTCAAAGGTTCAGAAAAGATGGACAGGGTACCAACACCCTGAGTGACTTGGAGCAGGTGGTTTTACCTTCTGAGTTTCAGTTTCCTCATTTGTAAAAAATCATTATCATGCCTGTCAAAAGTCTCCCTCATGAGTATCTGATGAAGAATAATTCATAAATTAGTGCAAAGCAATGACCTGATTTTCTTCTGGAATGGTGAACAGAGATATGACAGATCCCATGAGGGACCCAGAGGAATTCATGGGACAGGACTATACTCTGCCACTGACTCACTGTAGACGATGGGGTAAACCATTATACAGTGTCCTGAACTTTAGTTTGGGTCCATATCCCAGTGCTACTGAGATGTAGGGGAGGCAAGAACATCCAATAAATATGTGGAGCTTTTTGAATGTCAAAAGAGACCACAAATAAATGAAAGTGATAGTATTATCCTCTTTGAATAGATGAAAAGGCTAAGACTGAGCAAAGTCAAGGGATTTGCCAATACTGAATGGGCTGTCAGAGTTTAGATTAAAATTCAGAGCACTCGATGCTTAAGTCTCCATGGTTATGTTGTCCCTGTAGACCTTTGCCTAGTTTTCCATGGACATGACAGTGTTCATGGCCAAATCCATACATTTGAGAGAGAGAGACAGAGAGACAGAGACAGACAGAGACACAGAGAGGAGATAGAGACTGACAGAGACAGAGAGAAAGAGAGAAACAGACAAAAAGAGAGGGACAGAAAGAGTGACAGAGAGAGTGTGGGCCAGTGTGTTAGTGAAATGATTATGTACTGTGCTAACTGAATTCCCTCCACTATCCAAGCTGGCGACTCCATCAAAAATAGTAATACAATTTGTCTGGAATAATTTCTTTTTTTTCCTTAAATTTTTTTATACACCATGGTCACCATCCCAGCCTCTGGGCACATGTACTTCTGTTAACATAGAAATGTAGAATATTAACATGAGAGTAGCTCCCCAGCCAGGTCAGCTCATTTACTTCAATCAGGCAAGAACCTGATTGAACAGATGCGTCTTGTATTGTGCCCCGAAGGCCAACAGATATTGTTCTCTCTTCTCCATGGTTATGACTCAGTTATCATAGAACATTTGTAGTTAGCAAGCTTTTCATCACTGACTGACTGACTAATCCTGCACAGGCTAGTAAGAATGTAGAGTTCTCATTGGTCATTTGTGGAAAATAAATATGTCTCAGTACAGCTCAGAAGCTTTATAGCCATACCACAAACCCATTGTACCTGGCCTCATCAACCCTGAGCTTTTAAGACATAAGGGCTGTCTTGATTAGTTTCATGAAAGCAGCACAGGATGTAGAAAATGCTATACTTGTTGGATTACAATGATGAAAAAGGCAAAATGATCATAAGCAGTTCTGTAGGAGGAAATATCAAGTGAAATCAAAACCCTGAGTAATGTCAAGATTATTTGATTAATCTCAACATTAGTTATATGTCTAATGGTTAATTATGTGAAAATAAACAGAAAAATATTTACCCATTAATTGAACTTAGAAGGGTATTATCATGCATACATTTTTTGAATAAGAATTTTCTCAATTACATATAAAAGCAATTTTTAACATATGTACACTCTGAAAGCCTTATTAAGAGTGAATTTTTATTGGAGCTAATTCAATGTTGACAAGTTTCTAAATTTCTAATTTCTAAAATGATCTATGAATGACTCTAACCCCTAGTATACCCCTGGAGCTTCTGGGGTGCCTGGGCCTGTGACAAGAACCAGGACTCCCTTGCCACATTCAAGGACTAGTATTCCCTACTGGGTTTGAGCCATAGTTGGCAGGTTCTAAAACATGCTAATAAGTTTTAAGCAAATCTATTAATTAATTGATAAGTCAATAAGGACTCATTAAGTGCCTATTATTTATTAGGCCCTGTGAAAGTTTCTATAAATACAAAGACCAGGATGAAATAGTTCCTGTCTTCAAAGCAAAGAACTTAACAGCCTTGCTGAAGAAGCCTTTTCCAATGGATTGTCCTGCAGAGCTGAAAACTACTCTTGGATGTCACATGCTGTCCTTGGATTCTTCTAAACATTCAAGGACACACTGATTTTCTAACCCATAATGGATGGTCAAGGGCCACTACTGGAAAGAATGGATTCTCTAAGGAGCCTGCCTGTGGTTAAAAGCAGGGATCTCATCATAGTCTTGGGCTGGCAGTTTTCTTGAAAGTAACTAAAGCCATTTTAACAAGAAGAAAGAAAAATAAACTTGATCAATTGTATTGAAAAGGGAGTTAAAAGAGCTTATACATTCCCCATATCTGGAGCTGAAACCTATTGAATAAAAAAAGATATATATATATATACAACACCACCCATTATATACAGATACAGAAAGTGCAGAAAGAAAATTATTATTTTAAACCAATCTTCTCTGCCTCTGAAACATTAAATATAGAAAACATTATAGAAGTGAACTGAATTACTTAGACACAGTGCAAAGAATGGTATCAGCATGACCAGGAATGCTAACAAGTCTATTGTAAAAAATGCGCGAATAAATGACCCAACTGAAAACACAAAGCAAACAAACAAACAAACAAATCCACTAAACTCCTGAAACTCTCAAAGTGCTAACATTTGGAGAAATTGGAGTTTTTCTTCACACCTAATACCAACGTCAATACATCTTGTAATGAAATACACCCCAAACTCTTAGCAATTTTTCTCATGAGCAGTAAGTGAAGGCATTTTAACATTATATATGAGAGACTAACTAATGTCTTTTTTTAATGAAAATTTCTGCCAAAGCACATTTGCTGAAATCAGCTAAAAGCCCAGCTTCCAAACATCAGCAACTTGAAGAAAAGTCATATATGACATTTGGTTTCCCAAGCTCACATTCTAGGGATAGAATAAAACGCCAGGATCTGTACTGATGACTGAATTTTTTAAAAGTAAAAGAATAAGAGAAATATTTTTATACCCCTCCCTCACTTTTTTGGGGGGGGAGGGACACATTGATAATCTGCTCCAATTATCTTTTTTTTCTTTTTTTTTTTTGCTTTTTGGAGAGAAGGCAGACTAATTGGAGTTAAGTGACTTGCCCAAGGTCACACGGCTAGTAAGCATTAAGCATCTGAGGCTGCATTTGAACTCAGGTCCTCCTGACTCCAGGGCTGGTGCTCTACTCACTGTACCACCTAGCCACCCCATCTTTTTATTTTCTAACGAAGTAAATATTCTTAGCAGGAATAGGCATACTAAGTGGTATTCTGGTCAGCTGGTACCAAAAGGAACAGGATCACAATGCAAATGACTCTAAAAAAGAAGAATCATTTACAGAACAAAGAAAAGGGTCAATTTCATTGTCTTTTGGGAAAACCCAACCTAGCTATGGATGTGACTCTTTGCATCCTGAATGATAAAGAGGTGATCTACAACAAACATATGTATGCATCTATATGTACACACACATATACAAACACATATATGTGTATATATACGTATATATGTGTGCACACACATGTATATACATACAGACACATGTTTATACACACACACATTTGGTGGCATGATGGATCGAATGGGGAAGCACAGGTTCAGATCCTGGCTCCCAGACTTACCACTGTCTGAGGCTAAGCAGCCTATCTATTGCCTTCAAACCTTAGTTTCCCTATGTGTAGAATAAAGATGATAACAATACTTGTACTACTTACTTCACATGAGTGGTACAGGGAAGGTGTTTTGCAAACCTTATGGCCCTTTGTGAATATATAGAGATATGAGTTGTTATTAATATTATTAAGCGCAGTTATCATGAAAACAGGCTACTTAACCTCCATCCGTCTCAGGTCTCTCATCTACAAAATGGAGTTTATAATAGTACCTGCCTCCCAGGGTTTTTGTGGGGATAAACTGACATAATTTTTGTAAAACAGGTTGGACAAACCTGGGAGAGCTCATAGAATCATTTGCTTAATAACTGGGATCTTTGTGCTTCCCTTTGTGGGCCATAAACACTCATTTGCATTTGAAGTGGGGCATCAGCAGGGATTCTCCTGCCCAGAAGTCATCTTTGTGGGCACTGGTCAAGCAAGATACTACCACTGGCAATGCTGGCTTATTCTCCGATTCCCACCGGAGTCTCATTTAGTGTCCTCATGTCCCCAATACAATAATCCATAGGAATGAAAATTGGGTCCTGGTGCTTTGTCTACTGTATTGGTCACATACTTTAACTGTCCCTAATTGAAGTGTGGTTCCAGGTAGGCTCCTGACCCTTTCTGTGTCTCAGTTGTTCCCTAAATAAAACGGTGACAAATAAAAACTGAATTATTTCCCAAGATTAGTTAAGAGCTTCTGAAGTGCTCGGATAGCCATGGAGGAAAAGAGTTGCTGTGTGAACATATAGACTCCCGAGGCTATTCTTCTTAGAGGAGCTCCCAGGGAAGTCCCCCACATTCTCCAGACTTCCTACACAACCTAGGGACCAAAACACAAAAGTAGGCCTGTCTGCTCCTTTTGGGAGACTGGTTACTTCATTTTGTCTATCCCTCTTTCAGGACCGTAGGGCATTACTGTCATACTGAATACAACTATTTTTCAAAGGTTTCTCTGACATCTTAAAAGCTAATTTTCTCATCAGAATTAACATGATGATGTGACAATAATAATTAATAATTATTATGTATACATCACTTAAGAGTTTACAAAGCACTTTTACAAAAATTATGTCATTTTATCCCCATAAAACTGTGGGAGGTTAGGTACTGTTATAAACTCCATTTTGTTTATAAACTCCTCCATCTGAGGCAGACAGAGGTTCAGTGACTTGCTCACGGCCAAACACCTACTAAGTGTCTGAGACCAGATTTGAATTCAGGCCCAGTTGTCTATTCAGTGTATCACTCAGCAGCTTATGATGATCCTACTCAAATGTGGGCTGTAACAAAGACCTTGTTTTTATGGGGGGGTATAGTGGTCCTGAGTTCAAATCTGTCCTCAGACACTTACCAGCTGTGTGACCCTGGGTAAGTCATTTAACACTGTTTGCTCAGTTTCTTCAGCTGTAAATGAGCTGGAGAAGGAAATGGGAAATCACTCCAGTATCTCTGCCAAGAAAATTCCAAACAGGTCACAAAAAGTTGGATACAACTGAAAATAACTGAACGACATAGTAGACAGAGTATTGAGTATAGCACCAGAACACTTGGGTTCAAATCCCAGCTCAGACCTTCCTGGCAGTGTGAATTCAGACATGTTGCCTTACCAATCTGAGCCTTGGTCTCCCCATCTTCAAAGTACTGGAGTTAGACTCGATGATCACTGAGCTCTGCCAGTTCTCAGAATCTGCAGTTCTGCATTGGAAATTGCAGCTCCAAACCTTTGCAACTGTCACATGGTGGTTGGTAATGGTAGCCAGCTTTAAGCTGCCATTTTTTTTCTTGAGGGCTCTCCAAGCCTGAAGGTAATTGTAGGAGTGGACTTAATGGTAGCATTGGGTGATGATGTGGGAAAGGAATTAGAAAGATAAAGGATTTTTCTCCCACCCCTACCTCTATTACCAAAAAAGCTTCAGTAGAAAATGGCAAACAGGAATGGGGGAAGGAAGGAGATACTCGCTGTACCTAGAGACATGAAAGATGAGAATGAAATTCAGTCCTCCTTCCTCATCTAAGAACAAAAGCTAAGACTCTTGGGTTTGATAAGGGTGAGTCAAGTGGGCTTGCTAGCCTTTTCTTATATCAGGAGTACTGGGAACAGATCTAACTAACCACAGAATGGGAAACGCTAACATTCTCATGCACTGGCCTTGGTTATCTCATTCTGAAAGGTCTATAACACTTTGCCAAGGAAGTGGATGAGCCACAATGGTGCTGGTGAGGACACCAGAGAAAATGGAAGGCAGCCACTGAGGGGTGGTAGCAGCAGCAGCAGAGGAATTGAGGCTCCAGACCTTGTTGGGAGTAACAGATCCACTGACACCAAGATGAATATATGCCAGAGAGATACAGTGATGCCGGGCAGACCTGGAGTACGTGGAGGCAGTAGCTACTTCCAAGAGAAAATGGAGCATTGAAGGCAGAACAGAAGATCAGCATGGAAGAGAACCATGAACTCAGAGACCACAGAGGTCTTTATATCAAAGCCTTGCAATTCACTGGAACTGTGAGTCACATAGACTGTGCAGAGCAGGGAGAGTCAGCTCTCTGTTTACCTCAAATTCTTCCCCTTCTTGGACAAGCTTCAACCCTAGAGTGGTACAATAAGTCTGTTGCAACTCTATTGGTCTCTTGGAGAAGGGTTGCCTAAAATCCCTGGGTTTTTCTTCTGCCCAGGCAGTTCCCTATCTCAGTGTGGCTCTTTATCCATCTGATTCCTATAGCAGTTAGGAACTTCCGGAAAGGCCATGAGCAGAGGTATGAGTACTCTCTGTGTGCTTTATTATATGTAAAACATACTTGTTTTATGTTCTGTGTCTTGTTCCTTTGCAAGTATTAGTTGAATGAGAGCTAGGAATGAGCCAAACGCAAAGGATCCCCAGGGGAAACTCCTAGGCAGGGACACAAGCAAAAGAAATCATGGAAAAAAATCTTCCAATATAAATTTGGATTTGTGTGAGTCCAGACATTCAGTAATGAGGCACGGGTAAGATCCTAAACAATAAATGTCTGCCCAATATCTGTGGAAAAAGTCAACAATTCCTCTACTGGCTTGGAAAATCACTTTTTTTTTTGGAAAGTGATTTGAAATAATGGAAATTTAAAAAAAGGATTCCAGAATGAAAAACAATTTGTGGAGGCAATTTCTTATGGTAGAAAGATATGCTGGATTTAGGCATCAGGAGGCCTCTGCTTATTCTTAGCCGTGCTACTAACTATGCGCAAACTTGTAGATGCTTAATTCTCTCATTCCTCACTTTCTTCACTTATACATGAGGTAGAGTTAGACTAGAATATTTCTACCACATTTCCCAGCTCTAATATTTTATGATACTAAATTCTTATTTGTTAACAAAAGTGAGAAAATGAAAGTGAGAATAGGAAAAAAAAAATCAGTAAAAAAAATCCCAGGCACCCTCCCGTTAGGCTCAACGTCATTTCGTAGGTAGAATGCCCAGCTAATCAGTCATGATTGTTGCAACGATCAGGAATGGTCAGAACAGCCCAGATTTGAATGAAGGAAGTACAATAACCAGCTGGAAAAACAGGCAGCCTGATGAGACCAGACTAATCAACAGGGAAACAGAGGCCTGTGAAAGACAAGTGTTGGGAGATCTTGAATATTCTAGAAACCCTCTGAAATGAAACTGAGCTTACATTAACAGATGTCTAGTCCCTAAATTACTCTGTATCCCCTCCTCCCAATGACTTGGAGTGATAAATGGGAGGATTACTGGGGAAAAAAAATTATACAGTAAAAAGAAACTCAGCATGCCAGCATTTTTATGGACTTTGCAGTTAGGATATTACCAAAACCTTTCTGAAATAAATTGTGAGAAGCACTGAAGATAAGAATTACAAACCTCTAGGGAAGAAATATAAACCTGGAGGAAAGAAGACAAGAGATGTGGAGAATTAGTGAAGGACAAAATTGTGGAGTACCTCTCCATCTGTGTTTAAATGATTGAAAAATATGTAATGCCCTGGTTCGATAAATGACTTACTCAAGATGAAATGTAAATCTTAGAATAAAATATACGTCCCTGAAACCTGCCAATGAAACTTTCTGTACTGGTCAGTGAAACCAACTGTGATTGAGTATTACTTGGCTTAAAACTAAAATTTATCAGATGGGAAATAAATTAAGTGAACTATATGTGGGATGTCAGATAAGAGAAAGATCAAGAGGGTCCAGTAGTACCTTTACTGGATCCACTAGTCTAAAAACCCAGTACTAAGTGATTAGGATACTAGAAGTAATTTTATTATATATTTATTCAGAAGTGTTTTGCATAAATGCCTTCTCTTTGGACAAAGGATCATATAATATAGTTCATTTAATAACATATCCTATATAATATATAATCTTTCTCTTTTCTTTCCTTGGACTTTCATAAAATTAGGTTTTAGTTCTGATGAGTTAGGAAGAAAAATTCATGTTCTTTTCTATCCCCTCTTCCTCCAAGAAGCTAGTGTACATAGAAGGTACAAAAAGCTTAAAAAAAAAAAAAGAACATTCCAACTGAAGAAGCTGCCCCTCCAGAGACTGTGTCTTAACTGATCAGTCAGATCAATGAACAGCAGAGTCAGTTAGACATTGACCAATGAGGCTGCCCTTTGATGACTATTTGCTCAACAAAGGAAGTCTAGCCCTTGACTAAATACCATATATCTTGGGGCTCAATTTTCAATCCCAAATGTTCAATTTTAACTTTACTTCTCAAAAGTTAGTTAATGTGTCAGTCAACATTTCAAAATTATATATAGATGGCCTTGGGAAACTTGTTAAGACTGTTTTCTATTTTATCTAGATTGCTTCTTATCCTCTCTGCTTCTTCTCCTGGTTACATATGGTATTGGTACCCAAGAAAATACTACCCTTATCTCTTCACTCTTCTCATTATTTAACCTCGTCCCTCCAAATCGTTCTTCCTGTATGTCTCCTAACGCATTTCCCCTACCAAGATGATTCTCTATAGCCATGGTTTTTTGCTGATACAGGAAACTGGGTAATCCTTTATGATACTCATGTTTCCTTTTTCTAACCAGCTGTGTATAGAAAGCCCTGGCCCACTACCAACTATAGCCCAGCTGAGGGATGGGCAATTATGCAGTCTGGCTGGGAGTCTGACACCTGTTATATACATCCAGAAATGCCTTCTGCAAGAAGTCAGGGTTTGGGATTGAACTAGGGGATAGTATTGAGTTGCCAAACCACAGTGCTGTAGACTGAAAGCGAGAGCACATGGATTCATTAAGCTGGTACCCACAATGAATTAATCATCCTCTCTGAAAACAAACAAACAAATCATACCTCTTTCTAACTTTCCAAATTCTGTTGATGATACCACCATTTCATCAAACCAAGTCATTTAAATTGGAGCCATCATGTGCTCTCTGTCTCTATCTCTCCTCCCTCTGTCTTTTTCTGTTTCTCTAACTCTCCCTTTAATCAACCATCTTTCAAATCTAGTTAATTTTACTTAGTACCTTAACTTCTGAATTAATTTATCTTTCAACTCCCATTGTTACCACTCTACTCTAGGCCTTCATTTCTTCTCACCTAGGTTTCTGAAATGGGCTCTTACTTGGTCTTCTTGTCTTTAGCACATTCCCACTACAGTCATATCTTTATATCTTTGGTCTGCATAATTTTCTTGATGCAGTCTGATCATTTCTCCATTTAAAAACCTTAAGGGCCTTGAATATTCCCTACCCGATAAAGTTATCAGGTCCCTTGACAATCTGACTACAATCTACTTTTCCATACTTATTTCCCACTACTCCCCTTCATGTATTCAGGGTTCCATTCATCCAAATTGAACTGGAATCCATCTCTCCATTTTTTTCTGCTCAATTCCCTTTCCTTGCCTTTACCCATCTTGTCCCCAAAGTCAGGAAATGTACTCCTCTCTTTCAATCTCTCTATTCTGAAGTCCTTCCTTTTCCTTTGAGGCCCTGATAAGGTTCCATCAACTCCTTAGAGTTTTCACAGCTACCTTGCTTTCCTGCCTCTACATTTCCTTTATCTGCAATGATGACTTTTTCATCTTAGGAGACCCAAAGAAGAGTTATTAGTGGATTGTTTCTAGTGGAAGGATGTTTCTAGTGGAGTACCTTACAGATATGCCCTGGTTCATCTTCATTATTTTTTATCAAGGGCAAAGATGAAGGCAGAGGCCATGCTTATGACATCAGAGGCAGGGGGGAGATGATGGAGAGTGGCTTTGTTTGGCAAGTTCAGTCAGAATTAACAATGTAAAAAATTAACCCTCCCAAAAAAAGAAAAAAAAAGTCACCAAAAAAATAAAACAAAATTAATGTGACCTTAGGCTACACTGGGAAAAGTCATATATTCAGAATCTTGGAGGATGTCTTGCTCTATCCTCCCTCAGTCAGACCATATCAGCACTACTGCGCCTATTTCTAGGGGCTATATTTTAGCAAAGACATTGTTATGTTGGAATATACTTGAAGAAGGTTGACCAAGTTGTTACACATGCCATACAAAGACTGGTTGATGGAAACCAAGAGATTGGCCAGCTGAGAAAACTTATCCTGGCTGTGATAGCTGTCTTTGAAGCATTATCCAGAGGGCAGATCTAGAAGCAAGGTGGTTTCCACTTTTGTCTTTGTTTCTCTATCACCTAGAATCATACCTGGCACATAATAGGCACTCAGTAATTCAATTCAATAAGCAACTAGAGGTAGCTAGGTGAAGTGGTTAGAGCATTGGTCCTGGAACTGGGAAGAAGACTTGAATTAAAATCTTGCTTCAGATACTAACTTTGACCCTGGGGAAATTAACTAACTTCTCTCAAGCCTTGGACTCATCTGCAAAAAGGGGGAAATAATTGCACCTACCTCCCAGGGTTGTTGTGAGGATCAAATGAGAAAACATGTAGAAAAGCACTTTGCAGATCTTAAATCCCTGTATAAATAAATACTAACGATTAACTATTATCATGATTAAAATCTAATTGAATGGGTAGATATTGCAAAGGTTTGATGTAAGGAGAAATTTTCAAACTATTATAATTATCCAGAAGTGAAAAGAACTGCTTTTGGTGGGAGGTAGTTTTGCAGTTTTCTCCCTTAACAGGGATCCTGAAGCAGAGAAGGGATGATGATCCTTTGGCAGGGGTGTTTAAGAGGAGTTTCCTTGGGGGGGCGGAGCCAGATGGCGGCGTAGCAGCAGCAACATAACACAGCTCTCACATAGCCACCCCAAAATACCCATAAAATAGGACTCTAAACCAATCCTAGAACTCCAAAACGCACACAAAGATACTTCCCACTAAAGTCAGCTCGGCTACGAGGAACCATATCAGCACTGCGAACCGAAACCAGCCTGGCCTGAAGCCGGGGCTGTGCTGGGCAGGAGGAGCTGAGGAGCCTCTCAGGTGAGCAGATTAGTGGCAGCTGCGAGTGGGGATTGCGAAAGGGGGAGATAAGCAGTCTGGCCGAAAGATCTCCAGAGCGGAAAAGCGAAAGGCAGAGGTTTTGCACCCGCCTCCGTGTTGTAGCTTCCTGCC
>JAQQSV010015784.1:0-11991 GCA_028646515.1 Pseudochirops corinnae | reverse complement strand
GGGTAGGTGATTCTTGGTTTTAATCCTAGCTCCTTTGGCCTCCAGAATATCATATTCCACGTCCTTTGATCCCTTAATGTAGAAGCTGCTAGATCCTGTGTTATCCTGATTGTGTTTCCACAGTACTCAAATTGTTTCTTCCTGACTGCTTGCAGTATTTTCTCTTTGACCTGGGAACTTTGGAACCTGGCTAAACTATTCCTAGGAGTTTTCTTTTTGGGATCTTTTTCAAGAGGTGATCGGTGAATTCTTTCAATTTCTATTTTGTCCTCTGGTTCTAAAATATCAGGGCAATTTTCCTTGAGAATTTCTTGAAGGATGATTTCTGGGCTCTTTTTTTGATCATGGCTTTTAGGCAGTCCAATAATTTTTAAATTATCTCTCCAATAATTTTAAAATTATCTCTATTTTCCAGGTCAGTGGTTTTCCCAATGAGATATTTCCCATTGCCTTCTATTTTTTCATTTGTTTGGATCTATTTTACAGTATCTTGATTTCTCATAAAGTCATTAGCTTCCATTTGCTCCAATCTAATTTTGAAAGAATTATTCTTTTCAGTGAGTTTTTGAAATTCCTTTTCCATCTGGAAAATTCAGTTTCTTAAGGAATTCTCCTCATTGGCTTTTTGGGCTTCTTTTGCCATTTGAGTTAGTCTGTTTTTTAAGGTGTTATTTTCTTCAGTCAGCCTGTTGACTTGCTTTTCATTATTTTCTTGCATCATTCTCATTTCTCTTCCCAATTTTTCTTCCACTTCTCTTACTTGATTTTCAAAACCCTTCTTGAGCTCTCTCATGACCTGCAACCAATTCATCTTTTTCTTAGAAGCTTTTGATGTAGGAATTGACTGTGTTGTCTTCTTCTGGTTCCATGTTTTGATGCTTTTTGTCCCCCAAAAATGATTCTATGGTCAGATTGCGCTTCCTCTGTTTGCTCATCTTGCCAGTCAATTACTTGACTTTTGAGCTCTTTGCCACAGTAGAACTCTGCTTCCAGAGTGGAGAGAGCTGTGTCCTAAATTGCTGGGGTTTTCACAGTTGTTGTCAGAGGTGTTGTCAGAGCTATGAGGAGGGCGCCCTCTCTACAGCCACCACAAGCTCTGGCACACTAGGGTTCCTCACCCCAGGACCACCACCCAAGACTGCAACCCAGATCCAAGCAAGTCAAAACAAGAGTGGTTACCTCTGAATCATTGCTTGGTCCCCCTACAAGCTCTGGAGGCAGCCTTCATGCACCTCTCACCCCAGGGGCAGGAGCCAGACCTTGTTCTCTTATCCAGTTTCAACAGAAATCCCCACTGACATACTTTCTATTTGGTATTTATGCATTGAGAAGTCTGAAAACTGCCACAGCTGCTGGTGATCCACTCTCCTGAAGTCTGCTCCAGCCAGTCTGGGCCATGAATTTGGGCCAGTGTGGCTCAAGTGGGACTGTGCTTGGCTCCCAGGCCAGTGCAATAGACCCTTCCTGTTGGCCTGCCAGGGTGCCTTCAGTAGGAGATTTGTTTCTCTCTGTCACTTTGTGGGTTCTATAGCTCCAAAATTTGTTTAGAATTATATTTTTACAGGTATTGGAGGTGGTTGGAGCCAGGACTGAAGCAAGTTCCTGCTTTTACTCCGCCATCTTGGCTCCCACAAAATCATTTTTAACAGTGCTATTTGTTGTAGCAAAGAACTAGAAACTAAAGAGTTGCCCATCAATTAGGGAATGGCCAAACAAATTATGATATAATGTAATGATTTGAGATTGTAAGAAATAACAAAAGGGATGGTTTCAGAGAAACTTGGGGAGATTTATATGAATTGATTCATAATGATATAAAAAGAACCAAGAGAACAATATTACAAAGATAAAAAACTTTGACAGACTTAAGGACTCTGACTGATATAGTAACAAAACCACAATTCCAGAGGACCCTTAATGAAACATGCTACCCAGTGGGGCACATAAGCAGATAGAAAACGTTGATAGCACTCAGACTACATAGGATAAATAGGCAGATAGCACTCAGTAGACAGACTGCCTAGACTGGATTCAAGAAGACCTGAGTTCAAATCCAACTTCAGACACAACCTGTGTAACCCTGGGTAAGTCACTTAACTCTGTCTGCCTCAATTTCCTCGTCTGTATGATGGTAATAATAGTAGTACCTACATTGCAGGGTTGTTGTGAGGATTAACTGAGATAATATTAGCAAAGCCCTTAGCTCAGTTCCTGGTATACAGTAAGCAATATATGACTAGTAGCTATTATCATCTTCCTCTAGAGAACAGAGGCACTCAGGGTGAAGAAACACACAACTTGGATGGCCAACGTGGGGAAATTTTTCTTAACGATGCTTATCTGGTGCAAGGGTTTGGTTTTCTTTTTTTTTTATAATGTGGGAAGATAGTAATAAGGCAGTGATTTTTTAAAAAAAAAGAAAAAAGAAAAACATTTTGAGAACAAGGCCATTGAAACATTTTTAAATGCATAGAAGAGAACAATAGGAAGGCCAGAAGGAAACATAAACATAAACAAGCAGAATAGTCTTGACAGTTATATGTTGAATTTGTTATGGATTTCAAAGGAGAAGCTATGCATAATATAGATTTAAAGTTTCCTATGCAATCCTCCATTCCAGCTCTACTTTGTATATAGAGATGCTCATATTATTGAATATTTGTTTGGGGTGGCTAGGTGGTGCAGTGAATACAGCACCAGCCCTGAAGTCAGGAAGACCTGGGATCAAATCTGGCCTCAGATATTGACATTTACTAGCCATGTGACCTTGGGCAAGTCCCTTAACCGCAATTGCCTTGCCCTGCCCCCCTCCAAAAAAGCAAAAAGAAATTATTTGTTCAGTTCACAGTAGCATAGAAAGAAAAAGCATGGGGCAGCTAGGTGGCACAGTAAATAGAGCACTGGCCCAGGAGTCAGGAGGGCCTGAGTTCAAATCTTGCCTCAGATACTTAACATAAAACTATCTGTGTGATCTTGGTCAAGTCACTTAACCCCAACTGACCTCCAAAAAGCAAAAAAGAAAAAAGAAAAAGCGTGGTGACAAAAATAGAAATAAAATACATCCATATGGATTGGGAGTACACTCTCCCACAAATACAGCCAGCATTACAGGGGAGAGTAGGCACAGATAGTAAATACTTAATTTATATCTCTGGTGACACTGTCCCTCTCCCCACCCTCCACCCCACATCTCTTCTCATAATGTTCTCACATGGCTCCTTGAAAGATATTGTATCTTTTCTGAAATATTTATTCAACTGGGACCTGTGGAGCCCTTGGCTTGACTGTGGTCTCTGGTCCTTGGTATTCACCATGCCCAGCTTTGTGATCAGTTGACTTCCTGGCTTAGTATATGGCTCTATATTTTCAGAAAGAACTGGAACCCATACCTTAGGAATAGCAGGATTTTCAGTTCTGGAGTCCACTATATCTGAAGTAGGGTTTCAGCTCCAGGCACTGGTCTCCTCTCCCCAACTCAGCCTAACTTGGTAGCTGGTCTTTGTTTATGTGCTTCTACAGGAGGTTGTCATTGATAAGCCTGGAGGTGGAGGGAAGGAGATGAGAGATAAATCCATACCTTCCTTGCTGGGAGGCAAACTCTTCCTCAAAACTAGACTCTTGCTTTTTTTTTTTTTTTAAAGGGTGGCAGCTACATGGCATAGTGGATAGAGTACATGCCCTGAAATACAGTCAGGAGAACCTGAGGTCAAATTGGGCCTCAGACACTTACTGTGTGACCCTGGGCAAGTCACTTAACCCTATTACATTCCCCTCTCCCCTGAAATAAATAAAGATAGTCAAAGGTGTGGCTAAACTTTAGGCAGTCATCTTCACCCCAATGCCCAAGGTTATGTCATATTATCAATTTGTTAATATTCTCTTCTCAGGTTAAGTGAGCCTTCAATTATCCATTATTGAGTCCTTTATACATGCTTTACTGAGCCAAAATTAGCTTTTCTATAATTTCTACCCTTTGGAACTATACAGACTAAGTTTAAGTTCTTTTTTCACATGTATGTCTTACAGATAATAAATTAGATCATAGAATTTCAGAATCAGAAGGGGCCTCAGTGGCCATACATGAAGAGGAAATCCCTCTACAACATGCTCAGCAAGAAATTATACAGATGGGGCGGCTAGGTGGCACAATGAATAGAGCACTGGCTCTGGAGTCAGGAGGACCTGAGTTCAAATCTGACCTTGGAGACTTAACAATTACTAGCCGTGTGACTTTGGGCAAGTCACTTAACCCCAATTGCCCTCCAAAAAAAGAAAAAAAAAGAAGCTATACAGACTCTTCCTGAATTTCTCCAGTTATGGCAAAATCACCGTCTTCCAAAGTAGTTCACCCTACTTTGAGACTCAAAAATGGACTTCTACTTTGGGCTTTGGGGCACTACTAAATCATATCCAATATGATGTAAAGAAGCATACTAATTGCTTCTAAATGATAGAGCCAACCACTCTGACATACCATATATAAAAGTTACATGTATAAATAGTTTAAACTACTGAGCTGCCTTTGGAATTGATTTCAAGATCATTGAACATGTTAATATGTTATACATTGTTATCCAGACTTATTTTTTAAGCATATAAAACCTTTGAGGTTTATAAAGTTATTTTCCCACAGCTATCCAGAGTGAAGGCTTTACTAACCCCATTTTACAGATAGAGACACTGAGGCTCACAGACATTAAGTGACTTGGGATCATAGGATCATTCAGTCAGTCATCATCAGTCATTTATACATAGTCCTAGAGCAGTGGTTCTCAACCTGTGGGTTATGTTCAATTTGTAACAATGAAAATACATCCCACATATCAGATATTTGCATTATGATTCACAACAGTAGCAAAATTACAGTTATGAAGTAGCAACGAAAATAATTTTATGGTTGGGGGTCACCACAACATGAAGAACTGTATTAAAGGGTCTCGGCATTAGGAAGGTTGAGAACCACTGTCCTAGAGTGAGGTGGTACAGTGGATGGAACACAGGACTTGGAATCAAGAAGACTCATCATGAGTTTAAGTGTGGCCTCAGACACTTACTAGCTATGTTACCCTGAGTAAGTCACTTAACCGTATTTACCTAGTTTCTCATCTGAAAAATTAACTGAAGAAGGAAAGAGCAAACCACTTCAGTTTCTTTGCCAAGAAAACCCCAAATGGCATCAAGAATAGTCAGACGTGACCAAAACAACCAGACAACAATGAAAGACCTAGAACTGGAAAGAATTTCAGAGACCATCTAGTCCAACTGTTTCATTTTACAAATGAAGAAACTGAGACCCAGAGAAGTCAAGTGACTTGTCTAAGGTTATACATGTAGAAGACAAGATTTGAACTCATGTCCTCTGACTCTGGAACCAAAGTTCTTTCCGTTGCATCACATCACGCTCAAGTTTACATTGTGCCAGCTGAGGATACCACATAAATGGAAGGGAATTTGAAGGGGCAGTGAACCCTTTCCCGCTACTGAAGGAAGTAGTGCCAAACCTGGGATCAGAACCTAGGTTTTTCTGACCCTGGGGGCAATACTCTTTCCAAAATGGCTTTTAAAGGAAATTAATACAGCACTGAGGAACTCTTTGCTCAGCTGCTCCATGAGACTTAGTACTTTGAGTCTAATGTGCCTTATACACAAATACTGGAAGAATTATGAAGAGCGTTGTCCAAAGGAAATTTGCAGTCTCCTGAATAGAATTTGCTTCATAGCCCACTTCCTTTGTACCCTGGGCATCCACACTGGCTGAGTTCTTGGTGCCAGGCAGAACTCCATGATGACAGACTGTGGGCTAGTTTTCTGTAGAATATGGAAACACTTAGATCTCATAAATCACAGGAATGATATATAAGTGGGAAGCCAGAAATAACCACATGCTCAGAAAACCTAAGCCCTGATTTCGTCACAGAGCACATTTAAAAGAAGAATAAACATAAAGAGACTTAATACCAGATGGAGTCAAGTTTTGAAATCTCCAGGAAAATTAAAAGCCTGACAGCATGTGTCTCAGCAATAAGATATGTGGGGTGGACCACCAATGGTGCAGCATCAGTTGTTATTCCCAGTTTATTAGAAATTAAAAATCTAGGGCTGCAAATGATGTGAATAGCACGTGATGGAAGACAGAAGAGAGAAGAGACAGAAGTTTCAACAAAAGCCCACGATTAGGTGGCAGAAATAGTGGGGTGGGAGGTGGGGGTGGGGAATAACAGTGCACCCACCCAGGGTTATGGGGACATGTCATTGATGCTTCTGTACCATACCTCCTCCAGCCACTTCCAGAGTCCTTTAAGGTATCCATGTGGGCCAAAACTCACAAGCAGCCAGCTAGCATACACTCCCTCCTCTGAACCACGGATAAATACATTTCAGGAAGCAAATCTGAGGGATCTGGGGACAAAGTAAAACAGCAGCTTTCTGATTCTCTGCTCTCATTGGGTCCAGATGTTATTCTCTGTGGAGGAAGGAACAGGGAACCAGGAGAAAGACGTACTATGTAAGAAATGTTGAAATCCTAGGATAAATCCTATGTCTTGGTCAATTAACTCAGCTGGGTAGAACACAGGGCTAATGAGGCCACACTTCAGCGTTTGATCCCATTGTGAGCCAGTGACCTTTGCCCTCTCCTTGGTAATCTACTCAACACTGAGTGAGTCCTGAGGCAAAGTTGACCAGGCAGAGAAATGGAGGTTTAGTATCTCTTATGTATATATATATAAATCAATGATTCTATAACCTGGAGTACTCTCCTTCCTCACTAACTAGAATCCCACTTCCATAGGAGGAAGACCTTCCCAGTCACCCTTAGTTCTAGCACCTTCCCTCTGCTGATTTCTGCCTACTTATCTTGTATAGAATTTGTATAGTCATTTCCATTTTTTCTCCCCTGTTAGATGGTGAGCTTCTTGAGAACAGACACTGTCTCTTACCTTTCTTTATGTATATATATATGTATATAAACATATATGTATATATGTATATACATATATAAACACACATGTATGTATATACATACATATATGTAGATATACATACATATATGTATATATACACACATACATTTATATATATATGTAATCCCTTAATCCCTACCTGCCATGATCCCACAAGTGGCTGGTTTAAGGTAAAATATGAAAAATTATAGTCAGATTCTTGAAAACCTCTCACTACTATTAGAAAACCACACACCATACTACTAGTAAGTAGTGTTCTTTCTATTTGGTGAGGTAGATAGAAGGTTAGTTAAGACATGGTCTTCAAGAAGCTTATCATCAGAGTACAAGACATAACTCTAACACATAATATTCATATATTAATTTGAGTTAAAAAAGAAAGTTCTATGTGAAATCCTAGGGGAAAGATCTTTCCAAGGAGAAATTAATTGGTCTTTCTGGAAGATAGGGCATTTCAGTTAGATTTTAAAAGATGGGAAGAAATTGAAAAAAAAAAGATGAAGAAAGTCATTCCAGGAAATTAAGTTTAACAAGAATTTATTAATCTCCTATTATGTGCAAAGCACTGTGCTAGCCGCTTGGTGTGTGTGTGTGTGTGCGTGTGTGTGTACACATATATATATATATATATATGCATATATACATATGTATTCATATACATATTTTCAGCTGGGTGGAACTGGTCTCTAACCTGCGAGTGGCTGGAGCTGAACAGAGTGGGCTAGAGACAGGAGAGTCAGAAATCAAACAGAACTTTAATTTCAAAGTGAGGGAAATGATTTTTGCAAGCAAGGACACTGTGCCAGAGTCCCATCCCTAGTGAGGGGTCCCACTTTAGTGTGGCTGAACCTTGATTTGTATACTTTTGACTGGACAAAGAGTCAAACAACGTGGTATAGCAATGGTAGTGAGGTTTAACAGCAACAGTGAGGCAAGGTTGTCTAGTGACAAAAAGTCCATTCATAGCAGGGTTTCATGTCTGGCTCTGCTGGTGCTTGCCTGAGCTCAGGGACCATCAGTTCCAGAGGGTAGGTGCAAAGGATTGTTGTTATGCCAAGCTCAGGGCACAGCTTGCTTGCTGGGTCTTAGATGTGGAAAACAAGGTGTCTTCTAATATCGTGACAATATATACACATATACATACATATATGTGTGTGTATATACACACACACAGTATATAGATATATACACCTATAAATACATATATGTATATTTGCGTGTATATATGCATGTGTGTGTATAAATATATAAAACCTACCTTCAAGGAGCTTAATTTTCAATGGGGAGAGGGGAGAAAGAAATCCAACATTTACTCAGATAAGTAAATACAAAGTATGTGGGGGCAGAGCGTGAACAACTGGACGAATCAGGAGAAGTCTGATGTAGGACAGACCCATGAGCTGAGCCTCTGAGGGAACAAGAGAATCTCAGAGACAGAAAGAGATCAGTCAATGAACACGTGTGAAGCGCCTACTTTGTCCTGGGCACTTGTGCTAAGCAGTATGGATACAAAGAAAGGTAAGAGACAGGGTCTGTTCTCAAGAAGCTCACCCTCTAACAGGGGAGAAAAAATGGAAATGACTATATACAAATTCTGTACAAGATAAGTGGGCAGAAATCAGCAGAGGGAAGGTGCTAGAACTAAGGGTGACTGGGAAGGTCTTCCTCCTATGGAAGTGGTATTCTAGTTGGTGAGGAAGGAGAGTACTCCAGGTTATAGAATCATTGATTTAGACCTGGAAGGGACCTTAAGGACATTCGGATCTCACACCCTCTTCCCCCACTTTATAGTTGAAGAAACTGAGGCATAAAAAAGTTGAGGACTTACAGTCCCGGAGATAATGTATGTCCACAGAAGGATTTGAACACAGATCTTCCTGACTCCAAGTTCAGTGCTCTGGTATTCATGTGGGCCGACACTCACAAGCAAATGTGCATACCACACATTTTAAGGTGTGGAGGATAGACACAAGAGGTGGGAAATAGGATGTTCTGGAATGGTGACAGAATCAGGCTGGTTTAGCTAAGAAATTGAGTGTGTAAGGGAGAATGAAAGGATCTGTCTAGAAAGGTAGGCTGGAGCCAGGTTGTGATGGTCTTTAAACTCTGAAGAGAGGAATTTACCTTTTATCCTAGAGGCAATAGGGAGCCATTAAGGCTTCTCGAGCAGGAGAGCAGCATGTTCAAACATGTGCTTTCTGAATATCAGTTTGTCACGGCTAGATTAGAGAGTGGTAAGACTAAAAAGAAAGGAAATCGGGTAGGAGACCATTGTAATAGTCCAAGTGTGAAAGCTTGTGAAAGTGTAAAGGAGCTGAGGAAAGTGGAAAGGAAGGGATAGGGAACAGTATGGACCAAGGAGTGGGGGGGAAGGGAGGAGGATGCATTTAGAGTGGAGGGAGGGCTGAGATATGTCCATTCTGGCTGGAGCATGGAGTAGATAGAGGGGAGCAATATGAGATAAAGCTGGAAAGGTAGAGTGATGTCAAGTCATAGAGTCCTATGATTTCCATGTGCAGAAAATTTGAATTTTACTCAATATAGAACAGAAAGTCTCTGAAGATTTTTGAGTAAAGGAGGGACATAACTAGATCTATGTGAAAGAAAGATTAATGTGGCAATAATCTGGCAATCTGGTAAAGGGGAGTGATGAGAAAGGAGGCGGGAAAACCTGTGAAGAGTCTACTGGCTTTAGTACAGAGGGGGTAGTAATAAGGGTGTATGTTAGTGTAGCAGGGGCAGCTAGGTGGCCCAGTGTATACAGCACTGCACTCAGAACCAGGAATATTCATCCTCATGAGTTCAAATCCAGCTTCAGACACTTACTAGCTGTGTGATCCTGGGCAAGTCACTTCATCCTATTTGCCTCAGTTTCCTCATCTGTAAAATGAGCTTGAGAAGAAAATGGTGAACCACTCTAGTATTCTTAGTCAAAAAACACAAAAACAAAAACAAATGGAGTCACCAAGAGTCTCAGATGACTCAACAACAACATTAGTATAGTAGCAGTTGGAATAAGGGGGCAGCTAGTGGACAGAGCACTGGGCCTGGAGTCAGGAAGATCTGAGTTCAAATCTGGTCTCCAACACTCTAGCTGTGTAACCTGGGCAAGTCACTTAACTTCTGTTTGTTTCGATCCACCGGAGAAGGAAATAACAAACTACTACAGTGTCTTTACCAAGAAAAGCCCATGTACATTATTGGTGTGCTATGGTCCACAGGGTCACAGAGTCAGACATGACTCAACAACAAGTGGAAATAAAGGTGGAGAACATATTAGTCCTTTCTTAATAATAGTTGATATTTTGTTTTGTTTTGTAGGGGGCAAACCGGGCAATTTGGGTTAAGTGACTTGCCCAAGGTCACACTGCTAGTAAGTGTTAAGTGTCTGAGGTCAAATTTGAACTCAGGTTTTCCTGACTCCAGGGCTGGTGCTCTATTCACTGCGCCACCTAGCCACCCCATAATAGTTGATATTTGCTTTAAAGGTTAATAAAACGATCTACTTATAGTGTCCCATTTGATCCTCACAATACCCCTAAGAGGTAACTATTAGAGGTATTACTACATCCTTTTTACAGATAAGGAAACTGAGAATCGGACTAAGGAGCTATGTGAGCATGAGCAAGTCACTTGATTCTTGTGTGAGGAAAGGGCCTTGCAAATCAAAAAGTCCTATATGATTGTGAATTATGAAGTGACTTGCCCACTAGCAAATGCCAAGGGCAGGATTCAAACCCAGGTCTTATCTGATTCCATTCTTTCCATTAGAGTACACTGTTCCTTCCTACCTTTGCTGGGAAACAACTTTCAACTGGTGTCAAGTTTATTTTCCGCTCATCCAAAATTACTGTCTTCCAGGGCTGAGGGAAAACAGCTCGTGGAAAACTGCAGATGTAAAGGACAATTAAGCGCCTACGTTCAGTATTTGCTGTCCTGTTTTTGTGCTGAGGCAAGGCTGAATTTGGGAACTTTTAAGATGTGTAAAAAAAAACCCTTTTCTAGTGTTCACAAATACGGCCAGTGGCCTAGCCTACCATATGACGGGCAAAATGCTGAGTTGGGTCAATTAAATGAGGAACAATTTTTATTTTAGCTGCCTGCTGAGCTGCTTGGGGATTTCTTAGGTCAAATCTTAGGACCAGCTGGGGAGAAGAGCAATTTGCAGACAGACAAGGAGATTGCCAGGTTTAAGAAAAATTGCGAAATTAAATGACAAAGAGGTATCCATTGGCAGTATTTCTGGAAGTGGCAATGTTTCCTGAAAGAAAGTCAAATGGGGGTGGTTTATATATCTTATGGAAAAAAAGGTAAGGTGGAATAAATTTTGGAAATAAGGTACTATTTACTGCTTATGTCATCTTGGATAAGTAACTTGCCCTCTCTGGGTCTCAGTTCCTCATCCATAAAATAAGGGAACTGGACTGGCTGCAATAATGGCCTCTGAGGTCCCCTGTAGCTCACCATCTCTGCTCCAATGATCCTATCATGTACTATATGAATCCTTACTGAAGAATTTTGGTTCCAGCAAGTGAAACCCAGTGGTACGTTGGCCAAGTCTTGCCTCACATATTCCTCCAGAGCTGCCTTTAGTCTTCTAAGGAAGAATTCCTTCTCTTTATTTTTTCCTTAAAAAAAAATGTTGCCTTAATTATTATTCATTTTTTCCTCTCTGCCACTTCCCTCAACCCATGAAAAAGAAAAAAGAAATGCAGAACTTGTGTATCACAGAAGCACAGTCAAACAAAATATTTATTTCACGTATCAGTTATGTCCAAAAACTCATTTTCTATTCTGCATATTAGTCCATCATCTCTCTGGTTAGCATTTTTCATTGGTCCTCAGAAATGATGACCGATAGGTATAGCTAGTATAGACCAGCCCTGAATTCAGAAGGATCTGAGTTCAAATTTGGCACTTGCTCTGTGACCCCGGGCAAGTCACTTAATCTCAGTTGCCTCTAAAAAAAGAAAGGAAGGAAGGAAGGAAGGAAGGAAGGAAGGAAGGAAGGAAGGAAGGAAGGAAGGAA
>JAQQSV010015783.1:0-11991 GCA_028646515.1 Pseudochirops corinnae | reverse complement strand
GTAGTAGGACAGATTAAAATGAAATTGGCACCTTCATATTCATGAAACATATGTCCAGGGGTGTGTTGGGAAAAGTTTAACAATTAGATCACAAGAAATATGTCGACAAGACAAATTTTTAAATTTAACTTGCATTACTGAAATTTTCTCTATCACTTTAAAAAGTTTAGACAATAAATAAAACAATAAATCAAGTTTTGGTTTGTAGCATTTGCTGTTTTCTGAAGTATAAAAATTCCCACTAAAAATGTAATAATGAAGTATTCAGCTGACATAATACACTGTCCTCATGTTTATTGTTATGTCTGTCAAAATATTAAGTAGAACTATATCGTATTGCCATTTCCCATTTTTTCCCACACTTTGTTCTTGAAAGTCACATTGGGAAATATTTGGTGAAAATAATTAACCGATATGAAGATATGAAGTTTTTAGTAGATCAAAAGCCTAATATTATTAATTGGTGTGATATGTGAATATTGAGAGGGTAATTTAATCAAAAGAACAATTATAATGTACCCACCATGTGGCAGGCACTGTACTAAGTTCTAGAGGTGAAAAGAAAGGCAAAAGATAGTCTCTGCCTACTCAAAAGTAACTAACAGTCTAATGAAGGCTCTCATAGGCAAAGTTCTAGCAATTATACCAGTGCAGTTGACATTAGACAAGCAACACTAGGAGAACTGAGCTCATTTCTGCATGCCACACTTTGGGAAAGGCATATATAGATAAATTAGAAAACTGCACAATGTCCAGAGTATGGGAAATAGGATGATGAAGGACCTCAGCTCTATGATGTATGAGGATCAGTTGAGTGAATTTGGGATGTTGAAGGAATTAAAGACAACCCAATAGCTCTTGTCAGGTATGTGAAAGGCTCTTCTTTGGAATAGGGAACAGTCTTAGTTGAATTTAGAGGGTAGAAATAGAAGCAATTGTTGTAAGTTTCAAAGAGATAAATTTCAGCTTTGTGATAGGAAAAATAAAACCAAAAACTTCTTAACAATTGAAGTTGTCAGAAAGTGGAATGATCTGTCTTGACTGGTATCAGGATTCCCCTCATTAGTGCTGTTAAAAGAGGTCTGATAACAAGTTATTGGTTATGCTCTAGTGAAACTTCTTTTTTTTTGGGGGGAGGGATACATTAGATTCAATGGCCACTGAAATTCTTTCTGATTCTAAATGCTTTGATCCAGTGATTGTTGGAATGTAGACTATGTTACTAAGAAGAAACCTATCTGAAAGGAAAAGAAAAGATATTCTTTAAAATGGCAATAATTATAAAATGTGATATTATAGGAAACTTACAGACTATTTGGATAAATATAGTAGGCACATCCATTTTGATTAAAAAAAACCTGTGCTTAAGCCTTTTAGTTACTTTTCCTTCCTTCCTTGATTTATTCCGGACTTTTAGAAAGTACCTTCATTCTCTTTAATCCCAAGAATGGGAATAAAATCTCAGTAATTCTTCGGGATTTTTCTCTGACACTATTTAAAATTGGCTACTATTCTGTCTAGTAAAGTTGATTTGATGACATATGAAGCATCTCTGTCCCATCTATATGTCTTAGGCCTCTGGTTCTGTGCATCTCTTGGAGTCAATCAAGGAGAGCTCACTATTTGGTCAACCTGCTAGCACTATTTTCTTTTCTTGATTTAGTTAAATCAGAAAGCCAAATAACATAATTGTGATGACAACAGAACACTGGTTGATAGTCTCTCATGCTTGGAATGAACTACCAAAGAGACAGTTGGGTACCACAATGGATAGAGAGCTGGATCTGGAGTCAGGAAGACCTGAGTTCAAGTCTAGCCTCAAATACTTCCTAGCATAGACTTAAGACTCAGCATTTTTAGCTGTGTGGCCTTAGACAAGCCATTGAATCACTCTCTGACTCAGTTTCTTCACCTTTCAATTGGGTATAATAATAGCATTACCCTCCTAGACTTTTTTATGAGGTTCAAATTAGATGATATTTTTAAAACACTTAAAACAGTGCTTGACATATAGTAGCCATTATAAAAATGTTATTTTTCTTATTTTTAATCCTTCATCCACTTTTTGGATTAATTTATTTTCTTAAAAACTCAGTTCTTCTATATGGTCTCACCAGCTTCTAGTATCCTTTTTCCCCCAAACTCTCTTATATAAATAATATCTTATATTTTTTCTATATTCCTATAAGTATTCATGTTATCCCCTCCAACAACATAGAATATGAGTCCTTTGAAGAACGAGAAAATTTATTTTTACCTTTTATCCTCCATGTATCACAATGCCAAAATATCTGGCATGTAGCAGATGTTTAATAAATACCAGCTGATTGGCTTATTCTCTAGTTCAGTGTTACCATTGGCTTCTGTTTGAAGTATGTAGCAAATATGATTTGTTTTCTCTTGGAATTTAATGTGGAATCTCAATGACCAGACTTGCTAATATGACAAAACAGCAAAATGATAAATGCTGGAGAGGATGTAGAAAAATCAGAACACTAATGCATTGTTGGTGGAGCTGCAAACTGATCCAGCCATTCTGGAGGGCAATCTGAAACTATGTCCAAAGGGCTACGAATAAGGGCATACCCTTTGACCCAGCAATACTGCTTCTAGTGTCATATCCCAAAGAGATCAGAGAAGTGGGAAGAGGACCCATATGTACAAAAATATTTATAGCAGCACTTTTTATGGTGGCAAAAAATTGGAAAACAAGGGGATGCCCATCAATTGGGGAATGGCTGAACAAGTTGTGGTATGTGGATGTAACGAAATACTACTGTGCTATAAGAAATGAGGAGCAGATGGACTTCATAATAACCTAGAGAGACTTATATAAACTGATGCTGAGTGAGAAGAGCAGAACCAGGACAAATTTGCACACAGTCACAGACACAATATATGTGTGACAACCAACTTCAATAGACTGGGCTCCTCTCAGCACTACAAGATTATAGGACAATTCCAAAAGACTCATGATTGAAGGAGATATCCACATCCAGAGAAGGAGAAGCAGAGTCTGAGTGCAGACTGAAATAAACTACTTGCTCTGTTTCTTTTTCTTGTCTTGTTTTGTTTCCTCTCTCCCACTGAACATCAGTTCCAATCCTTCTTTACAACTTGACTAATGTTTAATGGGAAGATATTTGTAGATCCTGTATCTGAGTGCATGCCACCATGATGGGGGGGGGGGAAGAGAGAGGGAGAGAAAATCTGAAATTCAAGGGACTGTGGAACTGAATGTTGTAAACTAAAAATAAATACAGAAAAAAATTCAAAAAAAAAAAAAGAATTTAATGTGAACTCCATGTGCTCCACTTAGGATTCTATGGGTTCCCCTGATGGATTAGGGTATCTTTCTCTAATGCTATTATTTTCAGTCCCCATTCTGTGTGCCCCCCCCATGTTAATTGTCAGTGAAAAACAGCCAAGTTTTATTTAAGGAATTATTTTCATTTAGCTTTAACCAAAGAATATTGACTTTGAAAATATAGTAATAGTTAACTACTAGGGGACAAAGTGTCTGGCATGACAGGGTCAAGGCAGAATTCAAACCCAGTCTTTCCTGGCTTCAGAACTCTATTAAATAGTACTGCCTCAAATTTAAGAAAAAAACATAAAAAGTGGTTAAATCTGAAAAAAATACTCTTTGGAAAGCAAACTATGAATGATTTAAAGATTGTCTGCTCTTCTTGGTACTGAATAATCTAGTGTAGGGCACAGAGTAAATGCAAGACAATGTTCTTATTTAAAGGAAGTGGAAAAATCCTCCTTTCCTAAGAAGAAAGGGAATAGGGTGGTAAATACTTTATATTAATATAATGTTTTGAGCCAGGACATCCTAATTAACAAATATTTTAGAAGTACTTTTGTTTGAGACATTTTCATTGTCAAATCAAGGCATGTGGTTTCTGACAGGACAAATTTCCCTTTCTGTCCCCTCCAATTATGCTTCTACTTCTCCTAAAAGAAGAAAAGTAAGATGTGGCTGAATAACCATAATTCAGAAAGTATCCTCGTGTGCCCTCACCTGCTTACGTTCATAACAGCCTTGGCAGATCTTATCAGTGCTTGACTGTTAGAACCATCTGTTGTAATGTTTAATTGCCTGCTTCCTTTTTTTGGGAAGGAGGAGAAGGAAGAGAAGGAAAGAATGAAGAAAAAGGAAGGAAAAGAAAGAAAGGAAAAAACACGAAAAAGAAAAAGAAACAAATTATTTCTGCAAGCTAGACCAGTTCTCACTCTCTGTCTCTTTGTCTCTGTGTCTTTCTCACACTCCCTCCACTTTTCTTTCTTCTTCTTTTTCTACTTTCTCTTTCACTTTGAATCTCTCTTTCCTTCCCAACCCGCACTCTCTCTTCCCTCTCCTGTCTTTTACCTGAGTTTTCTCCCTAGATGAAGCAATCTTATTTTTGTCATCTCTTATGGATATATGGAACGTTGCTTGGTCTAGTCAAGATATACCTCAGAGAGGTCAGTACTAAGGCATACCCCCTCTTAGTGCTCGGTGAGTGGCATTACAGATAGTGTCTGTCAGAGTCAGTGAACTATAAATTCATAAATCTAAGATTATCTTCTCAACAATCAGTATATATGGCTTGGAGCTGAGAATACAGACCGTTATTTAGGTAAGACTTTAAATTCAGGATAATAGATTTAAAGCTTAGCGGGACTATTGAATCCATCTATTCCTCCCCCCTCAATTTACAGAAAAAAAAACTGAGGTCCAGAGAGGTTAAGTGACTTATCCAAAGTAACACAATTAGCAAAGTCTTGAATTGGCTCCAGGGCTTCCATCTTCCAAATGAATGCATTATTCATTGTCCCTTGAGAACAATGTCCTTTAATGAAGATTGTGCTTGAATATTAATGATCTAGACCAGAGATGGCAAGCACCTTGCAGGTTCAAATCAAATTAAAATATAACTGAAAAAATTAACAAAGCAAATTAATAAAATGAGATCTCTAAGATATTTATGGTTTTCTAAGTCAATACGTATCCTTGGGATTCTTACGTATCATTTAGTGGCTCCTGTTTCCACTTGAGTTTGATAACACTGGTCTAGACATATAGTCTCATTGGTGCAGAGAATTCCTGATGAAGGAATTCCTTCTATTGATTAATATCAGCACCTAATTTTAGAAAGTTGCCTGGACCTGCAGAAGGATAAGCCGGTGGCTCAGAATCCAGAGCATTGACTATGTTGTCTGAGGTAGGATTTGAATCCAGATCCTTCTGACTCCAAATCCAGTCCCCTGTGCTCTATACCACACTGCCATCCCCACGTTATGGTATTTGATGTATGGTATCTGACCTCAAGGAGATTGAAAAACTAGGTGAAGATTAAATATATATGCATACAGAAAATCAAAAGGTACAGCAACCAAATAAAACATTAAGACCAAAATATCCCATTGTTCTCAAACTTGAATGGTCTAGAGAGGATAATTTTTGACAGCCTTATGGTCTATGTATTTTCATCATTCCTCCATAGCATATCTATCAAATGCTTTTGAGGTTTTTCTCCAGTCTTGTTCATATTTTGGGGATACTGATGTAACAAAGGTTCTTGATTTCTTTCTTTTTCTCTCTTGTTGTAAAACCAGTCCATTTTTATGCTCACACTTATTTTTGATGATGCTTTTTGTACTAGGCTTTGAATTTCAGTTACACTTGGTAATATGCTATGATATATTTATAACACACACCTTTTTATTGTCTTTTCATTCAATAGTGATTTCTATTTTTGACTTTAAAAACATCTAGTGTTATAGTATTCATCTTCAAACTCAAATTTTGGATTCTGAAAATGCATCCAATATTTATTCTGAAAGTCCAGCTGAATCTCCTTAAGTTATCTTCTTAGACTATTAAAGGTGAAGTTTACCTTTTGGCATCTTCTATCCATTTCAATCCAAGTTGGGCAAGTTACCTACATGATTCACATGACTGTCCTTATCAAAATTTGAAAACATCTATACCTTCTCATCTCTAGACTGATGGTGCACCATACCAAGAATCCTTACTTCCTGTGAAATTCTATTTATCAGTTCTTTATTTGGATGCAGATAGTGTCTTCATCTTTCCTTTGTAGTTAAATTGGGTCTTTATAACAGTCAAAATGATTTAGTCACTAGAAGTTGTCACTAAAAAGTCACTTAAAATAATATTGTTGTTAATGAATAACATATTCTCTTTGTTCTGCTCATTTTGCTCTTTGTTGTTTTGTTCAAGTCTGTCCATGTTTTTATAAGATCATTAAGCTCACCATTTCTTATAGCATGGTAGTATTCCATCATACTCATGCACCACAACATCTTTATCTATGCCCTAATTGACTGGAATCCCCACAATTTTAAGTTCTTTGCCACCACAAACAAAGCTGCTATAAATATTTTGGAATATATAGATTTATTTTTTCCTTTTTCCCTAATCATCCTGGGAAACTGACTTCTTAGTGGTATTGTTGTGTCAAAAAGTATAGGCAGTTTATTCACCAGTATCTCACAACATTTACCAAGATCAAATCAAAATGGATATGTTACTAAGATATAAAGAGATATTACAAGAAAATTTGAAGAACATGGAACATATTACCTATCAGATTTATGGATGGACAATTTATGAATAAACAAGAGAGAGAGAACAGTCTGAGGTATAAAATAGATATTTCTGTTCACATTGAATTTAAAAAAAAGTTTTTGTACAAATAATACAAATGCAGTGAAGATCAGAAGGAAAGTAGAGTATCAGAGGAAATTATAGCCATTTTCTCAGATAAAAGTCTCCTATATCAAAAATATAAAGAATTTTGTTAAATTTTTAAGAATAAATCATTTCCAATTGATAAATGGTCAAGCAACATGAACAGGTAGTTTTCCAATGAAGAAATAGAAAATATAATCACATAAAATGCTCTAAAACCTTGTTGATTAGAGAAATAAAAATTAAACAACCTTGAGATATCATTTTATACTTTTCAGATTGGCTAAAATGATTGAAGGAGAAAGCAAAAAATATTGGAGAGGATATGGAAAAATTCAAACACTAATTTACTGTTGGTGAAATTGTGAGATCATATAGCATTATGGGAAAAATGCTAATTTTTGAATTAGAGGACCTGGATTAAACTATACACCTTCAACTTATTACCTACTTGACTTTGAACAAGTCATTTCTCTCCTGAGGTTATTTGCCTCCATTTAAAATGAAAAAGTTGAATAAGATGAATTATACCTTCCTTTCCAGCTCAAAAATCCATGGCATAGTGATGCTAGGATATTTTACTTTTCTAGAAAGAAATTTCATTTGTATTTTTCCCAGAATCAAAATTTTCATAGATGGCAAGTTTGAGTTCAAATTTTATAGGGACTGTTACACAAAGAGCTAAAATAAAGTAAGACTTCCTTGACCAGGGGACCAAAAAAGATTTACTTAATGTACTTGTGGAGTAGTGGCAAAACAAAGAAAATAAACTTCTTCTAATATACAAATTATTGAGTGCAGAAGAACATTTCATATCTCTTCTATGTAACATGGGGTCTTGTGTGTGTCTCTCAAGAAGGACAGAATAGATATGTCTCTAGCATCACCTCCCCAACACTTCTGCAAAGCTGACCTTAATACCGACTAGGAGAGAGAGAAAAAGATTGGAAACACAGGCCAGCTACTTTGTTTTCCTCAGAGACAGGGGGTACCACACCAGCATTATATCTGTCTGTTACCTTAAATATTATTACTCTATGAGATGCAATTCTTCGTTTTAAGTTAACCTTTTTAGCAACATTAATTAATGGGAAGGGAATATACAAGCTTTATATCCAAGGCTTCATTCACTTTCCACTATTATTTTACAATGAAAACACACAACAAAAAATGAAGAAAGGATTATAAACTATGATCAGGTAGGATTTATACCAGGAATGCAGAGTTGGTTCAGTATCAAGAAAACTATCAGCATGACTGATCATATTGATAACAAAATGAATAGAAATCATATGATTATCTCAATAGATACTGACAAAGTATTTGACCAAGTGCAGTGCTCATTCTTATAAAAAACAAAAAACAAAAACATTGGAGACCAGAGGAATAAAGGGAGTGTTCCTTAAAATGATAAGCAGTGTCTAAAAACAACCATTAGCAAGCATTATCTGTAATGGGTATTCATAATAAGATTAGGGGTGAAACAAGGGATGGCCATTATCACCACTATTATGCAATACAATACTAGAAATGTTAGCTATAGAAATGATAAAAGAAAAAGAAATTGATGGAATTAGACCATGCAATGAGGAAACAAAATTATTGCTCTTTGCAGATGATATGGATGATATACTGAGAACCCGAGAGCATCAACTAAAAATTTTCTTGGAATAATTAACAACATTAGCTAAGTTGCAGGACCTAAGATATACCCACATAAATCATCAGCTTTTCTTCACATGACCAGCAAAGCCCAGTAGAAAGAGAAAGAGAAATTCCTTCTAAAATAACTCTAAACAATATAAAATACTTAGGAGTCTATCTGTCAAGACAAACCCAAGAACTATATGAACACAATTACAAAACACCTCACACAAATAAAATCAGATCTAAAATATTAGAAAAATCTCAGTTGCTCATAGGTAGGCTGAATCGATATAATAAAACTGAGAATTCTGCCTAAACTAATTTACTTATTCAGTGCCATACCACTCAAACTATCAAAAAATTTATAAATTTGGAAAAAATACATCTGGAAGAAAAAAATCAAGAAAATCAAGGGATTTAATGAAAAAAAAAATCAAAGGAAGTTGGCCTAGCAATACCAGATCTCAAACTATATTATAAAGCAGAAATGATCAAAATGATCTGGTACAACTTAGAAAAAGTGGTGAATCAGTGGAATAGATTAAGTGCAAGACATAGTAGTCAATGATCCTAGTAATATCATGTTAGATAAACTCAAAGACCCCAACTTTTGAGATTAGAACTCACTAATTGACAAAAAAACTTCTTGAAAGCAACAGTACAGAAACAAGGAATAGACTAATATCTCACACCATGAGCCCAGATAAGGTTAAAATGGGTGCATGGTTTAGAAATAAAGGGTAACACTATAAGCAACTTAGTAGAGCAAGGAAATCTATCTGTGAGATCTAGGGGGAAAGAAAGATTTCATGACCAAATTAGAGATAGAGAGAATTACAAAATGTAAGAAGGATAAATTTGATTACACTAAATTGAAAAGGTTTTCTACAAACAAAACCAATGAACCAAGATTAGAAAGAAAACTGAAAGATGGGAAAGAATCTTTACAGCAAGTGTCTCTGATAAAGGTCTCATTTCTCAAGTGTATAGAGGACTGAATCCAATTTATAAGAAAACAAGCCATTCACCAGTTGATAAATAGTCAAAGGATAGGAAAAAGAAGTTTTCAGATGAAGAAATTAAAGCTTTCTATAGGAATATGAAGTTCTCTAAATCACTTTTGATTAGAGAAATTCAAATTAAAACAGTTCAGTGATAACATCTCACACCTACCAGATTGACTAATATGACAAAAAAGGAAAATGGTAAATGTCAGAGAGGATATGGGAAAATTTGAACACTGATGCATTTTTGGTGGAGTTGAGAACTGATCCAACCATTCTGGAGAACAATTTGAAATTATGCCCAAAGGGCAACCAAGTTGTGTATATCTTTTGATTCAGCAATACCACTAATAGGTCTGCATCCAAAAAAAAGATTATAGTAAAGGAGAAAGAACCTAGATGTGCACAAATCTTTACACCAGCCCTTTTCATGGTAACCAAATACTGGAAATTAAGGGAATGCCCATCAATTAGAGAATGACTGAGTAAGCTGTTGCATATGAATGCACAATAAAAAATGAATAATGGGCAGATTTCAGGGAAAAAAAAAAAACTTGGAAAAAGTAGTATGAACTTATCCAAAACAAAATTGAGCAGAATCAGGAAAACACACAAAATCAGCAATATTGTGTGATTTTAAACAATGAATGACTCAGATCTTCTCAGCAACATAATGACACAAGAAAAATACAAAGGACTCAGGAAGGAAAATGCTATCTATATCCAGATACAGAACTGATGGACTCTGAATGCAGATAGAGGCATATTTTTTCCACTTACTTTATTTTTCTCATGTTTATTTTTTCCTTTTACTCTTTTTCTTCTTTCACAACTCTGAATAATATGGAGATATTTTTACATTATATATACATATATAAATATATATATATACATATTTATTATATATAGTAGGTTTTATATATGGTAGGTTTTATATATATATATATATATAAAACCTACCATTTTCAGAAGAGGAAAGGGGGGAGGGAGGGAGAAGAATTTGGAACTCAAAATCTTGTAAAATGAATGTAAAAATTTTCTTGATATGTAACAGGGGAAAATAAAATGTTATTAAACTAAAAGAAAATAAATAACAAAGAAAGGCATTTTTCCAAGTCAATAACAAAACAAAAATCAAAGAAAATATGCATTTAAGAATATATACAAGACAATATGTGTCAAAAAATTTCTCCCACTGGAAGTGAGGTAATTCAAGTGAACCAAGATACAGAGTCGTAGAACTCATCCCAAGTGGAAAATCCCCCAAAATGTCTTCAGTAGAAAACTGATCATATATATCCATCCATCTATCTATATATGCTTTTGACAGCTTTCAAAAAGGGAGCTCACAATGAATAACTTCAACCTTGGCACCACATCTAATTCAGGGAAAAGACACTCATCCTCACTAATAAGAAAAAGTCCCTTACCAAAGGACTTTGAGGCATAGGTTACAACTACAAATATCTCTATCTTTTTTTTTATTAATATTATCTCAAATAATAATAATACATGATTTACAGGTAGAAAACTATTAGAAATGTCCTTAGAAATGATTCATTTTGAGATGGAACTTTTGATATTAGGATTTGGGATTTTTAGTGCAAACATTTTTATTCTACCTTCTAACACAGGCCAAAATTAAAAATTTAATTTTCATGTAGTCTTTGAGAACAATAGCTACTCACCTTCATAATTCCTGGATATAATTGTGCAATTGGGAAAATCCAGGGAATGGTATGTTTTCCATGTAATGTAAGCAAATAAATAGAATTTTACATTCAGAATATCCAAAACCTTTAACCTTTTGGTAGAAGAGAAGGAGGCTTAAGATATAGCTTTGATGTATATATACACATTGGAAGTATGACATGGAAAATTACCTCAGAGGGGTTGTTGAGAAGCATTGGTCAGACAGGAAGAGTCATGAGACAGCAATTTCACAAAAATCCAAGGAGAGAATATTGAATATAAAGGTGAGGTCACGGTCTTAAATATAGTAGAAAGTTCAGGAAGAATGTGGATGGACAAAATGCCACTTGATTTTTGTCAAAGAAGATCACTGGTGGCTTTGGAAAGAGAAATCTTATTAGAATGGGGGCAACAGAAGCCAGATTTCAAGGAGTTAAAAGTGAGTATGAAGTAAGACAGATGAGTCAGGCTCTTAAGCTATATTCTAATAGGTTTCCTTTTTTTGTCCCTAAAAGTTTAGTTACAAAAAAAGAAACCTATCAGAATATAGCCTGAGAGGATAATAGAGGAAAGTAAAGGTTGATGTTTATTGATATCAAGATAGGAAAGGGGTTAGAAACATAGTGAAAGAGAAGGAATAATTTAAAGGACAATATCAGGAAGAGATGGAAGACGATGGAATGAAGAGTCATAGTAAAAAATGTAGCATTACAGTTGCCTAATGCTCTGAAATTATAGGAAAGGAGGAGAAAATGAGGTATGATGTTGAGATGGCTTGAAATTCTTGGTTGTTGTCTTTTACACTTGAAAAGGACCAAAATGACATCACTATGTCTGGGTCAAGGTATATGTCTGCTGTGGCTGATCAGATCAATATGATCATGGAAGGCTGAGCCACAGATTGATCACAAATAATCTATAGGAGCATTTAGTGTGGAAGTGTTT
>JAQQSV010015782.1:0-11991 GCA_028646515.1 Pseudochirops corinnae | reverse complement strand
AAAAAAAAAAAGGTTTTCTTGGCAAAGATACTGGAGTAACTTGCCATTTTCTTCTCCAGCTCATTTTACAGATGAGGAAACTGAGGCAAACAGGTTAAGTGACTTGCCCAGAGTCACATAGCTAGGAAGGGTAAGAGGCCAGATTTGAATTCAACAAGCTAAGTCTTCCTGACTTCACTGAGATTAGACTTCCTGACTGGCAGCACTACAGCGCCTAGCTGCCCTGCAAGAGTGTGATACACATCTGTAATCCTTACTACTGGAGGAAACTGAGGCTTGTGGATCACTTATTTTGAAGGAGCTAAGTAAGTCTTGCAATCGTGCCTGGTGAGACTACAATACTTGGGAGCAGAGCCTTAGAATCTCCTTCACCACCTCCTCTTCCTGTGTCCATAGAGCTTCCAAGAAATGAACCTTAATCCATGATCTTGTGCTTTCCCATCCTAGGTGTATGGCTCAGAATTCCTAATCTCAACTCAAGAAGAAATTCTCCAAAGTATCTATTATGACAAGGTGGAAATAGGGACAAGCCTGAGGCACTCGTTCCTTTATATACTGGTGTCTTTCCAAAATATTTTCTCTCCTTCCAAGGACTTCTTTCTGAACAGTGCCTGGAACCACATGTGTCCTTTCTCCAAGCAGGAAGTCGGAGAAAGAATTTCTCCTTTACCAATTTCTCGCCTACTCCACCTCTCATGCAGGCACAGAATGGTGAGTAATCATTCTGTCAATCAGTGAGGATAGACTTGTACAAATTTTCAGGCGTGAATCTGAAATTTTATCATAGATAGATAGGTAGATAGATAGATAGATAGATAGATAGATAGATAGATAGATAGATGGATGGACAGATGAATAGGTAGGTAGATATATAGATGGATGGATACAGACATAAATGGGTAGACATATTAAATGGGTAGATAAATGGATGAAGAGATAGAAAGATAAATAGAACATATAGGTGGCACAGTGAGAGGGCTGGATCCAGAGACAGAAAGATTTGAGTTCATGTGGAAATATGTTTAATATGATTTACATGCATAAACAATATCAGATTGCTTGCCTTCTTGGGAAAGGGGAAGGAGGGAGAAAAAAGTATGGAACTCAAAATCTTATAAGAGTAAACATTGAGAAGTTCTTTACATGTAATTGGAAAAAATAGTATTTTAAAAAGATGAGTTCAAATAGAGCCTCAGACACTTGTTAGTTGTGTGACCTTGGACAAGTTATTTAACTTTTCTTTGCCTCAGTTTCCTTAATGGTAAAATGTAGACAATAGCACCTACATCCCAGGATTGTTGTGAGGATCAGATGAAATGATATTTGTAAAGCATTTAGCACAGTACTTAGCATATATTAAGTGGTACATAAATGCTGCTGCTGATGATGGTGGTGGTGGTGGTGGTGATTCAAATCTGTGCAAGACAACCTCTGCCCTTAAGAAGCATATATTCTAAGAGAAGATAACTTAAGTGGAGCTGGAAATTGGAAATTGAAGCTAGTGACTGGAAAAATGAGATTCATGCCTGGTTCTGGGCATGATAAGGCAAAAGGTCACCTATCAGAACCCATGTTCTTCCCAGGGGCAGAGTCCAAGTGTTTTGTGGGGAGGAGGTGGGAATGAGGGCTGAAGCAGAGGTGGAATTTTGCTTTCTGTTTTTAAATATGAGGAGAATGAGCTGGATTTCATTTGGAAATTGCAAAATCCTCCTAAAAACCAACTTTCTCCCTTTAATTTAGAGCTCAAGAACTCACAGAGCATCTAGTCCTACCTCCAAATTTTAGCGATGAGGAAACAGATCTTTTTCTACATCTGAATTCTACTGTTGTTGTGTGGATGTAGGACATGGAACATGCCATTCTCTGAAGAAATTAATCCAAATTAATCCATGACAGGCTCATGGGCCAGGATGGGGGTGGTGGTGATCAAACTGCCAAACTGATCAAACAAAAAGTTGTACAGAAGAATTAGAATAAAGAACGTCACCAAAGAAATGTAAACTCCCAAAGGATGAGTAGTCAAGAGTGAAGGATAATCAACCAAGAGGCATTACCATGCATTATACTGGTATCCTTGTAATGTCAAAAAAGAGCAAGAAAGGCCAGCTCACTGAGTACTGCCTCCCTCCCCCAGCATTGAAATTATGGAAGGAAATGGATGAGAGCTGAGCACTCGAGCACCAGGAGAACATGATCATAAGGATCCTCATATTTCTATGTCACCTCTAGAGTCTTTCTGCACTGACTTCCTACTCCAATTCATTGTTATAACTCAAGAATGACCCTGGATTTCCACAGGCTAGGACAGCTAAACATACCATCAGACTGAACTTAACAGTGGGGGAAGAAAAGGAGCAAATGTTAATTAGCCACCTACTATGTGCCAGGCATTACGCTGTTTTTTACAAATATTATCGCATTTGATCCTCACAACAACCCAGAGAGGTCTGGACTATTATCATCCCCATTTTACAGTTGAGGAAACCAAAGGACAAAGAAGTAAAATGACTTGCCCAGAATCACATGGCTAGCTAGCGTCTAACCTAGATTCGAATTTAAGTCTGACTCAAGGCCCAGCACTCTATCCATTGAACCACCTAAATACCTCCAAATTCAAAGACAAAATTTTCTCTTTGGTGTTCCTTCATAACCTAACTCCCTCCCACCTTTCCAATTTAAGACACCAATATCCTTTTTTGACCCAGTGACACTGGCCTCCTTCCTTGCTATTCTATTATCAAGACTCTCCATCTGGGGAGTTTATGACCAGGTGATGAATTTTGTTACTAGTTATTTTTGTGGTCACAGCAACACTTACAAACTGTCTACTAAAGGCATCAAGAGCTTGTGTGCCCATCAGTGGAGGGAGAGCCTGCCAAGATTAAGTCACTACTCACTAAAATAGCATATGATCTTATGAAGTAGGCAGGGGTTAGTTAATTTTGGACTCAGTGAAATGATACGTATAAAAATATTTAGAAAAAATATTATCATCCACATTTTTCTGGTTTGGAAATAGAGATACCAATTGTCTTCATGTTACTTGACTTTTGAGATTTGCTTAAAATACCTTTTAAATGATCATTTCTTTTAAAAAGAAGAAAAACTATAAACATATTTAATCAATTTCACTGTGATAATTTCTACAAATATATGTACCTCAGAGTGTTTACCATGTAAAAATTTTGGTACTATTGCTTATTATCTCAGGGAGGAGGGACTGTATGGACAAAAGGAAGGATAGAATTTGAAATTCAAAACTTTAAAACATGTTTAAAACTTGTTTTAACATGTAATTTGGGGGGAAAACATATATTAAAATATTAAAAATGTAGATTCTCAGATATAATAATGCAAATATCTCTATTTCCGTTAATGACTAGCCCAAGAATTAGATCCCAAAGAATTTACCTTCTTGTCACTAATTATTTTCCTTGCTTCCATTTTTTTTTCTATCTCAAACATATCTGTGGCAAAATAACCTATCTAAAGCATCCATTTGACCACATATAACTATCCTGATCAGGAAATCTCATTGGTTACTTATTGCCTCTAAAATGCAAACTCCTCATAAAGTCATTCATCATCTGACTACAATCTACTTTTAACCTTATTCTTCTTCTTCAAGAGCTTTTAGTTCAATCCTGGCTGGCCTAGTTACTATTCTGAAAAACAGACCTTGCAATCCCTTCCTCTGTCCTTTTGTGTGAACTCTTCCCCACACCTGGAATGCACTCTCTCCTCACCTCCATTCTTTCAAAGCTTGCATTTTCTTGAAGTCCTAGCTGATTTGACAGCTCTACAGGAAACCTTTTCCCATTCCCTTAGGTTAGTGTTCACTCCTTACTTCTCAGGTTATTTTTGTTGTTGGTCAGTTATTTTCAGTCAAATCTGGTTCCCTGTGATCCCATTTGGGATTTTCTTGGCAAAGATACTGGAGTGGTTTGCCATTTCCTTCTCTAGCCCATTTTGCAGATAAGAAAACTGAGGGAAACAGAGTTAAGTGATTTGTACAGCTGGGAAGTGTCTGAGGCCAGATTTAACCTCAGGAAGGTGACTCTTCTTGACTCTAGTCCCAGAATTCTATTAACTGTACTCACCAGCTGCCCCCACTTTCAGATTATTACATATATACTTCCTTATTTACACTTCCTTTCTGTCAGGGGGATGGTCCCACTGTAAAGAAAAGGTGCTGAGATAGCAAAGAAAGAAGGGATCCACATCAGCATGTTAATAAATAGGTTTTATTCAGAGGATCTTACTTACAAGTACAATCCTGTGCAGTGGCAAGGTAATAGTAGACCTTGTACTGCTCCCAGGTCTAGCCACATGGTACATATGGATAGAACAAAGAAGGTGTGGTGCCAAAAGATGGTCCATGGTCCCATGCAAGTTTTCCCTTGGAATGGAGCTGTTTTGCTGTTTACTATAACCATGATGCCCAAGGTCGTGTTTCCACACCCTTGCTCCCACCATACACTATTGTTAACGTAGAATGAAAGCTCTTTGAGGACAAGAAATATTGTTTGTGTTATCATTTTTTCTTAATCTCTTGCATACAGCAGTCCTTTAATAAATGTCTTTTGGATTGCATTACTGGAATTCAATTATCTACTTCCTCCACTTAGGCTTATTATTTGTGGGTCATTGGCTAAATCTTTTGACCTCCTTGAGTCTTTGTTTCCTCATCTGTAAAGTAAGGAATTTGGAAATTCTTGGTCCACGAGATCCTTGTTACCTCCAGACCTAAGCTAATTTCATTATTTTACAGTTGAAGAAAGGGCCAAGAGGTACAGTGAGTTGTATAAGGTCTCACAGTAAAGAAGATTAGATGCAAGCTCTGACTCCACAAATAGATGGGCAAAGATGTTTAACTTGTCTTCACACTGCTTGACATTCAAGATCTTATCAAATGATAATTTCAAAAACAAAAAAGTTGTAAATATGTAAATATGTAAAAATCAATTTCACTGTGATAATTCCTACAAATATTTGTACCTCGGACTGTTTACCATGAAAGATTTTGGTACTATTGCTTACCATCTCAGAGAGGGGGAAGGGTAGGGAGGAAAAGAGAGATAGAATTTGGAACTCAAAACTTTTAAAAATGTTTTTAGAAATCATTTTTATGTGTAATTGAAGGGAAAATAAAATATATATTGAAATACAAAAAAATGTGGATAGTTGGGAACAATAATGCAAATATAATTAAGAGAGCTAACTGTACCATAATATATTTCACTAGCAAGCACTAAAATTGCTCTTCGATCATTCATTAGGCTGCAGAAAGCTTGCCTTAAAATTTGCCTCACAAAAGAGGACTCTGGGATGATGATGCAGAGCTGAAATGAATGAAACAAATGGTTATGTATTTACTATATGAAAAAGCAATATACTAAGCTCTGGAGAAACAGAAAAAATAAGTCAATCCTTGTTCCATTCTAGGAGCTCACATTCTAATAGAGGGAGACAACACATATAAGTGGGAAGGGGGCTCAGAGATCCTCTACTCACAGAATTACAGAATTTGAGTTTTAGAAAAGATTTCAGCAGTTCAACCAATACCTGAAAAATAAGTCCCTCTACAGCAGTGGTTCTCAATCTTCCTAATGCGGCAACCCTTTAATACTCATATGTGGGCATATCTGCATGTGGACCGACCCACCTGGAGACGGATAGAGAAGCAGTATCTTGGTTCCTAAGACCATCAGAAATGTGTGTTTTCCGATGGTCTTAGGCAACCCCTGTGACCCCTGTGAAAGGGTTGTTTGACCCCCAAAGGAGTCACAACTCACAGGTTGAGAATCACTGCTCTACAGCATATCTCCTGCCTCTGGGGCTTTGTTCTAGTTAGCTCCCATCCCTATAAAACTTTTTCCTCTATCCCATGGAAACTTCTATCTTTCAGGACTCGGTTCAAGCACTACCTTACCCACAAAGCATTTCTGATCTCCTCCATCCAACTGTTCATGTTGCCACCCCCCAAAATGTCTTTTTTTCATTTTGTATTTATGCTGCATACACTTACCTATGTATATATTGCCTCCCTTGAGAAAACATGATATTGAAATCTATGTCATTTTTTCTTTTTTATTTCTAGGGCCTACACAGTACTAACATATAGTAAATTCTTAAATAATGCTTGCTAATAGATTGTTTAATCAATGCCTAGAAGGAGGTTCAGAGCTGGAGGGTTTGTCATGGACATGATGTGTCCACTGGCATATGAGCAAGCAGGATGGGACATGACAATCTTATTATTCATTTAGCTTTGCTCTTGCTTGGCTGCATTGGCAAACCTATATAATCAAGATCATAAAAGAAAAGTGGGTTTTAAAAGACCAGCGGATCCACACAGGTCACACAGGTAATAAGTGACAAAGGTGAGATTGGAACCCATGTGCTGCCTCCAATTCCCACACTCTATCTACCACACCAGCATTGCCCCCAAACTATTACAGACAAGCAAGAAGGAATCAAAAATAGTCTCATTATTTTATGGAAAGGAAACTGATGAACGGATCTGCTAAGGGTCAGCCAGGTAAGATGTAGGAGAGACAGGACTTGAAGCAAAATATCTGGTCAATATCTCTGTGACTGAACAACAGACATCTAACAACAGCTCAGAGATAACCACTCATGCCAATCAGAAAGTGTCCACTATCCCACAGCCTAAGAATCAGTAGGAATTGATGATAAATGTAGCAAACTCAGTATTCTCCCCAACTAAAATCAGACATTCTCTTAACCTCTGGGGAGCTAAAACAGCACAAGAGAAAGGAGGGATCCAAAAATACTTGAGATATTGCTAGATATATGTTCTAAACTGGGATCAGGGCCTCATTCCACCTGAGCAAGGCTCTTGCTATGAGGAAACATTTGAGCTTGTGTGGAGATGGAACACGGGCAGGCAAGGCACCAGGGACATTTTTCTCTGAAGAGACCTATAAATCAGAAACTCCATGGGTCTCAGTGACTGCAGCTCCTTTGATGCCAATATATCAATTCAGTTCATCAGGCTCAATTAGGGTCACCAGCCCCCTTTTCCAAAGAGGGCACATCCATGCCATTAGAATGGGATGCCCCCAATCACACAGCTCACTGGCTTACTGTCAGCCAGAGCTAAACTCAGCTTCGGCTATTCTCTGACCTTGGGTTCAACACCATCTCACAGGCATGGGGACAGCAAGCTCCATTAATAACAGGGAGATTGCCCCTTGTCTACTGGGAATGGAAACCAGAGCATGTAATTCAACACAACTTGAAGCAGGCAGTATGTGCCTCTCTGGAGTCAATGGGCACCGATCCATAATGAAGACCTAATTACTGTTGTTCCTTGAGTAGAGAGCAGCTTCTCCTAAAGCAGAGCTTAGATCAGCCCCTGCAAAGGAGGCATGATAGCCTAGCCTAGCCCAGTCTAAGCTATGCCTATGCTAGTGACAGAGGTTCTTAAAGACCAATTGGGCTATTTTTTATAGAAGTACTAACCTCCTAGCCATTGATGAGTTGGTGGTAAAGAGAAAAAATACAGAATGAGAAAATAACAGCAACAATAATGATAAAAATAATGAATCTACATTTTATTGGCTTTATCATTTCAGAACAAGAAAGTATGTTTGCCAGTGCATAAAAAATAAGTGAATACCAAAAAGGTCCATGATATGATCAACTTAGAAAACTCCTATCAGGAGAATGACTTCTACCTGCAAAAATTGCATCTGATCTAGAATCTAGTGGCTAAGTCTTAGGGAACAGTTATATGAGGGTCATAGAAGGCAAATGACTTGCCTGAGGTCACAGAGACTATAAACTAGAAATGAGTTGATGTTCTTTGTTTTGTTTTGCTTTTGCAAGATGATCAGGGTTAAGTGACTTACCCAGGGTCATACAGTAAATGTCAAGTGTCTGAGACTGGATTTGGACACAGGACCTCCCAACTCCAGAGCTGGTACTCTATCCACTGTGCCACCTAGCTGCCCCAGAAGTAATTTCTGAAGTTAGATCTTCTTGATTTCAAGTCCAGCAGTCTATCCATTGTGTCAATCAGCTTCTATATAATGGACTTTTTTTTTTAACTGGGTCTAGGATTTCTTTGATATAAGACCTCCTATTGAGGACATTCTTTCAACCAGTGCAGTCTGGTTACTGAATCACAAGAACATAGATGTAGAACTGGAAATGACCTACAATGTAGTCTAACGTCTTCACTTTACAGATAAAGAAACTATGAATCCAAGAGGAAAAGTGATTTCTCCCAGATCACATGGGGAATAAGAGGCAGAGGAAGGATTTGGATCCAGATCCTTCAGTTCTAAATCCAGAAGTCTTTCTTTGATATCATGCTGCTTAGAGAGTTACTAGTGATGTTGTTTGTCCTTTGTTTTCAAAGTAAGAAAAATGACACCAATACACCAGATGTATTGACTTGCTTAATGAACTGGATTTGAGTGAGATACTTTCACAAAGTCCTTAGCTTCATTTTCTCTTCCAGAGTCATCAAAGTCCAGTGGCAGGACACAAGTCAAGATGACAGGATGGCCTGGGATGCAGTGGATGACCTTGGTATCTTCAATGTCTGACCAAGCACTAAGCCCTCCACAGAACCTGCTTCAGCTGCCTTCATGACCATTGAAACAAATTGTTCCCATCTGCTTGTTCCACCAGAGAAAATTATTATATGCTTGGGGTAGACACCATGATAACTGATCAGCTTTGAGGCCGGTCAATTACCCTCAACCTGAGTTAGCCATATCCCAAGATGGTTTACTGGAGTGTGTCCTCTGTGCATACTAGAGCTTCTTGGAGCCACAGGTGAGAGTTGGATGAAAGGGGAACCCCAAAGATGGACAAGCAGCCCTGAAAATGGCTCAGCAAGCACTATCACCAAAGGCACTAGTCTTTCTCGAACACCCAAACACCCCTCCTGGGATAAAAGACATTAAATGATATGACTACACTCAAACAACTGTGTGTTTAAGCAGCAGTGACAAAGTGTTGCCACTGACCTTTGGAAGCTTTTTGATCACAGATCCTTAGCAGCTAGAAAAGCTAGTGTGGACCGGGAAATATTGCATGCATTTAATTGTTTTTAAATTATAGACATGTAAGACAGCCCTGTACTTTAGGAAAATCACTTTGGGATCAGTGTGAATGATGTATTAAAGAAGAGAGAGACCCAAGGCAGGAGCTCTATTTACACGGCTATTGCCCCGATTACAACTGCATTAAGCAGCAAATCCCCTGATTCAGAAAGGTACAGTTTAACAGTTTTCACTGGAGCATTGTGGAGCAAGGAGAGGAGGAGGGAGATAGTGGAGAGGTGCTGAGGAATAAGAGTAGGTGTTATTGTTTTACAGTACATTTCTGTGGTTGGCTAGCTCCAAATGGTTGATCAAACCCCACTCCACCCCCCCCTTGAAGTTAGACCGTGCCCTTTGGGATTAAACTCTGGCTGTCTTTAATAAAAGTGATATCTGTGAGAAACACACACTTGGAAAAAGTGGTCAGGTCATGAATCAAGAAAGAAATAAAATGACAGATGGGCAGCCTAATTGTGTCACTAGTATTCATGGAATCATAAAAAAATAGAGAAAGCTCTTGAGTGTGTTGGGTAGAACCTCTGAACAGGTCCCACCTGCTCAGAAAAGAATTGCATCAGGCAAGAGGCTTATTCAATCCATCAGCAAGTAGTTCTTAAGCACCTACTATGTTCCAGAATTTCAGCTACAATCTGAAGATATAAACAGGAGAGGAGGAGAAGAGGGAGGACAGGAGAGAGGAAGAAAGGAAAGGGAGGAAGAAGGTATGTAGCGAGAGAGGAAGAGATGTAGGAAAGGAGGAAGGGAGGAAGGAAGGAAGAGATGTGGGGAGGGATGAAGGGAGGAAGGGAGGGAGGAAGGAAGGAAGAAAGAGAGAGAAAGGAAAGAAGGAAAAGAGGAATGGAAGGAGGAAGAAAGGAAGAGAGAGAAAGGAAGGGAGGGAGGGAGGGAGGAATGGAGGGAGGAAGGAAGAGATGAGAAGGAAGGAAAGGAGGGAAGAGAGGGGAAGAAAGGAAAGGAGGGAAGAAGAGATGTAGGGAAGGAGGAAGAGAGTAAAGAAGGAAGAAAGAGAGAAAGGAAGGGAGAGGAAGGAAGGAAGGAAGGAAGGAAGGAAGGAAGGAAGGAAGGAAGGAAAGAAAAGAGAAGCCCTAATCACAAAGAACTTACATTCTAAGGCAGGGAGACAAAAGAGACATGTAAAATATATAGCACAAAAACAAAGTGAATAAATGCAAATGTGTGCAATATAGTTAAATGCAAGGTATTTAGGGAATAAGGGCATTGAGGGTATAGGGTTAAGGATTGTGACCATTAGTATCCACTACTGGAGATTGTGGATACAGACACAGATGTTGTCAGGGATTTGGCTAATCCCCAAGACACACCTTGGAATGTGTCTGCTTTGGACATGCTTTAGTAACCCCCCAACAGCAGTTTCTCGTTTGCAGACAGTTTGAGTCACATGGCCCTTTCCTTACATGCTCCTCATGTCTCTCCTCCAGGCTGGAGCTCAGGCTGAAGTAAGTGATGACTCCGCTAATCCACTAGAAGATGGACTTGTCAAGCCTCTAGTGTCGGATTGATGATGAGCCGCCGTAAATGGTGTAAATGGCAGAGAGCACAATGATCGATGGGAGCAGACGAGGTCACTACTGAGAGCCAAAATGAAACAGTAACGGACTCAGGGACAGAGCACCTTAGCCAGAAGAGAGCTGCCAAAGAGAGCTCCCTGTGATTCACTGTTCCCTTCCTTAGATACTTCATTTACTCAGGAAGTAGCATTCTGGATCACTCTTTCCTTCCCGGAATCCCATCCAATGATGCCTACCTTTCCAGGAGTTGAGGTCCATGCTGTTATAGGAGGAGAGGATATCAAAGTATGTATTTAAAAAATAAATTGCAAGCTTTGAGTTTTTCTCTCTTGCTCCGCAATTGAATTCTAGGAAAAGTGGGGGTTTTTTGGTAGTTTTGTAATAGATTAATGATCCAACCTACCGTTCCACAGCTTTGCAGCATAAATCCTTTATTTCACTCCACCTAGTTACCTCTCCATCTCTCAGATATTCAAGGCCCATGCTTATTGTTACATTGTTTTCTCAACAAAGAATGTCTGTCACTTTCTCTTTGCCCAGTGATCCTTTCAACAAGCTCCAATTTCAATTCTACCTAACTTGACCTTGTCCATGAAGACTTCTTTTATTACTCCAGCCCTCCTTTGTCCATCTCTTCTTGAAGAGTAGAGGTGGAGGAGCAGAATCAGGAGGAGGAAAAGCAGGAGCAGGAGGAGGAGGAGCAGAAAGGGGAAGAGGAGAAGGAAGAGGAGGAGGAAGGGGAGGAGGAGGAGGAGGAACAGCAGCAGCAGCAGCAGCAGTAGCAAAAGAGAACATTCTCAATGGTTGGCTTTTAAGGAGTAATAAATCTTCAGTTGAATTCAGAAAGCATTGGGCTAAGTGCTTGGGACACACAATAAAAAAAACAACAATAAGTCCCTGCTCTCAATGAAGGAGCTCTGTGAATAGAGAGCTGAACTTTTAGGCGGAAAAACTTCCTTTCAAAGCCTGCCTCAGATGCTTAGTAGCGCTGTGATCCTGTACAAGTCATACACCCTCTAATTTCCCTTATCTGGAAAATGAAGGGACCCTGTGGCCTTTAAGGTCCCTTCCAACTCTAAATCTATGTATGACCTCATGAGTTTGAATTCTGCTGCTGAGATAAAAACAGGTACAAATAAATAAAAAGGAATCATCTTGATCTCTCTGACAGCCTTTGGCACTGATCACCCTCTTTTCTTGACGTTTTGAGTATACCAGTATTTGGGATGAAAAATATCCTTCATCCTTAATTTAGTGAAAAGAAATAAACACAGAGATCTCTTAGGATAAGAACAGGACTTTATTCTCTTCCCTGGGAGAAGAGGGCGGTCTTCCCCATGACTCATCATGGAGAAGAGGCC